>JAFNEN010000656.1:117500-303952 GCA_019343175.1 Oedothorax gibbosus | reverse complement strand
ATGTGGTGTAAATTACTTAGGTTCAGTACTCCATAAGTCAATATAAATATAAAAACCACACCGGGTTTTTTTTTGGGGGGAGGGGGGCGGATTTAAAAAAATTCTAGGGGGGGGGGGTGCGTCGTTAGCTCTGGGGGGGATCGGCACCTCTGTACGCCGGAGTTATGCAATTTTTCAGAGATCGACAGAGTTTTGAGATGTTCTGATAGCCGAAGTTGCGTGATTTTCGGATCGCCGCAATTTATGATGGAAAAATTGGACTAGGGTACTTGACTGCATCGCCAAAATACCTTCCAATATTATTTAAATTATAGTTGAAAGTCAAAAATAACAAATGCATATAATTTTCTTGCGAAATAAATCTTTAAATCATTAAAAAAATCATTTTAAAAAGGCCTTTTTTTCACGTGATCACAAGCACAACGGTTTGGCTGACGTCACTAGTAACTATAAACAAACCGGTGTGACGTTTTTTGTTTTCTGATTAAACTTGATTTAATCTAATTTACTCTTGAAATAATAAATATTGAGATAATGTAAGGCTTTTTACAGAAGCGGACACTTCAAATTTGCCTAAAATCGATTCCAATGTGGTGTTTCAAAGTTTGTTTATAGTCACTAGTGACATCACAGATACCACGTGACAGCCAGGAAGCGTTTTCGGGAGTGACTTTTCGTCCTAATTTTAAAATTCATCTTTCTGCCTTTTTATGGGGTATTGAAAAAAAAAGAAAAAATACGGGTCTAATATTTTTGACATAAGAATATTTTAAGCCAATAAAAAAAAATTTAGTCCCTATTCCAGTTGTAGAAGAGGATTTTAAAGCTATAGCCTTCTTAATTTTAACCCATTTTTTCAAAAATAAATTTGTGTCAATAGATTTGCCTGTTGGCTTTTTTGTAATTTTAGTTAGGTGTTTTGTAACGTTTTTTTTTTACACAAGCGTAAAAATTGGTATTATAAAAAGAAGGAATGTAAAACTGCAATGTAAGGCACACATATTAGGAAAAAAAAAGCCATGAAATAAATTATTCAAAGAAAAATTTAATACACTAGGGACTTCGCCCCTAGGCTCGCAAGCGAGCCTCGGTGACCGTCATGCTAAGGATACATTTGGGCGCACATGTGCATTTATGTAGTGGTCCATATTTGTTTTTTAATTGCTAGCACATAATCTTATTTATGTTCACCTGCGAGCGAGCGCAGCAAGCCAGTCGCGAAGCGGCCAATGGGAATTGCGAAGAAATTTCTGGAGGTTGGCAAGCTATAACGAGCAGGGGGCGTAACCCTATCGCCCTATTTATAAGTAAAATATTAAAAGTCCCTACCGTTAAAATGACTTTTTTAGTTTACGCAGCGTTCGTTGAAGGTGTGAAATGACGCAGTTGCGCCAAAACGGAACACAGTAGACGATTCCCATTGGCCTCTTCGCAGCGACACAGCAAAAACAAATAAGCGCCGACCCGGCGGCGCAACGGTTAGGGAGCTAGCCTTTGGAGCCTCTAGGTTCGGGTTCGAATCCCGGAAAGGCATGGATGTTTGTGTTTGTCGAGTATATGCGGAGTACGTGCTCGTTAAATCTGTTGGGGGTCCGAAAGTCCTGTGGCGGTCATTGCGCAGTTTTCCATGGGTACAGGACCCTGGAAACTATTTCCCTCCCCTTCAGGGACATGTCTAAATTGTGGAGGTGGCGATAGATGGCAGCATCTGTCTTATATGTGTGTGTATATCGTGTCCGTCCTTCTTGACGATGGTTTATAAGCGGGTCTTCGTGACCAAGCACACAAGCCTGAAAATATATGTCCACCAACCAACAAATAAGCGAGCAGTTGGCACGCTGGCTACCGAAGCCACAGACTATCATTGTGAACAGACATCTCAATCGGAACTTTTTTTTCAGAGAATCACGTGACCAGCCACCCAGTGGCTAAACTTCGAACTATTGACACGTGACTGGTTGAAAACTGCGTGCGACTCCAAGGTGCGCGCCCAACTTGTACTAATTATGCGCAAACTTGGATAAATTAATGCGCGTTATTTTGAAAAGGTTACGGAGGAGAAGAAAATTGCGACTCGAGAGAGACCTTTAGACATGTTTTTTGTTATATTCTTTTCTCGTCAAAACACATTTTTTTACGTATTTTATGTAACTATTTTATGTTCCCAAGGATATTGATAGGTAAGTGTTTTAAATAATTTATTAATTCAGATATTCTTGTAAGTTTTCTTTCATCAGCGTTAAATGCTCGATCACTAAAGAATGATTTGTCATTTTTGTATTGAAAAGTTTCGATATATGTAGCAGCTAATGCATCCGGTTATTTTAGTCTTCGGTATTTTTTTTATTATTATTATTTTTTTTTATTATCAAGAAAACAACAAGTACAAAATAAACACTCTGGGGATTTAGAATCCCATACGAGTGAAAAGAAATTCAAGACATTTTTTTTTTATAAAACAATACAGGGTAGATATGACAATGAAATTTGGCAAAGTCGTCGGTGCTATTTAAAAATAAACAATAGAGAACCCAAAATTGAATTAAATTGAATCAAATTAAATTATCAACTGAAAACAGATAATTGCTTAGCTTTTTTTTTGAAAACGATGACATTTGGTATAATTTGCAGATCAACAGGGAGATTATTGTATTGTTTAGGAGCTAAATAAAAAAAACTTTTGTGAAAAATCTCCCTGTTGGCTCTGGGTATATTGAAAATAACGTTTGGTCGTCTAGGATTGATTATTCTCTTTTATCACATAAATTAGGATTTAAGAAGAGATTGTAGCTATTTTTATAAAAGTGTAGATGATGAACTGGAAGTATGTCTAGTAATTTGTAATCTTGGAATGTAATACTGCGATTATTAGAATTAAGAATTAATTGAATAAATTTATTTTGGAGATTTTTGACTATGGATATATTTGATTCGTAGTCCCCACCCCAAATAGACAATCCGTAGTAGATTCTGGGATGAACCCATGCATAGTAGAGCTGCTTAAGAAATTTTTGATTAACTAGATGCTTTAAATGATAAAATTTATAAAGAAAAAACCGCATACTGTTAGAGATAGAATTGATGTGAGATTTCCATTTAGGATTTGAATCTATGTGAAGTCCAAGATACTTAATTGTGTCTACACATTCCAATTCTTGACAAACACAGGAGAGGTTATTGTTGCAGTTATTTTTATGATAAATTAGTCGAAATTGTTTTTATTTTTTAATTAGGTTAAAATTTATGTATTTTGTTTTGTTCGCATTAATATGTAAGTCATTAGAATCAAACCAAGATTTAAGTTTGATAAGGTCTTCTTGGATTAAACTATTAAGATCATCTTAATTATTACCGGAGTATAGAAGAGTGGTATCGTCTGCAAAACAAATAATCTCACCAGATAGATCTAAAGCTAATAAATCATTAACATAAACTAGAAATAAAAGTGGACCAAGTAAGGAGCCCTGAGGAACACCTTTGGTGAGAAAGGAAATAGGACAAAGAGTATTATTTATTTTAACTAATTGACTTCGGTTTCTCAAATACGAACCCAGAAAATCATGGATCGGGCCACGAATACCATAAGAGTACAATTTATCCAAAAGGATGTTGTGATTCACAGAATCGAAAGCTTTGGAAATGTCAATAAAAACGGCAACTGTGATATGATTTTGGTCAATACTGTTATAAATAAATTTAGAGAAGTTAATAAGTGCAAGTTCTGTATTGCGGGTGGTAAAAAACCAAATTGTTTAGATGAGAAAAAATTCTGGCTTTCAAAGTACTTAAGCAACCTTATTTTTAGGCAATATTCAATTGAAAGGGAAAGAGACGCAAGAACTGAAATTGGTCTATAGTTGGACAAACAGTTTTTATCACCTTTTTTGTAGATTGGAGTAACGACAGCAGTTTTTAAAAAATCTGGAAAAATACCATTTTTAATTTGGTTATTGATAAGATTTGTAACATAATTAGGATGGTATTTAAATAAAATTTTCAAAATAGAAACATCGATTTTGTCCAGCCCATTACTCTTATTGTTACTCAGGCCCGACACATATTTCATAAGTTCGTTCTCTGTAATGTCGAAAAAGACAAAGGAGTTTGGACTGCGAGTAATATAACTAAGAAAGTTAAACTTATTATGACCAGTTACTGAACTTAAAGCAAAGAGATTGTTTATTGAAGTGGCCAGTTGCATGTCAGAGTTGAAAGAAACAGGTAGAACTGGCTTGATAGTTGTTTTAGTAATATGATTAATAAATTTCCATTTGTCATGAGATGTTCGGCATTTGTTGAAACAATTTAGGAAGTATTTCCTTTTTTCTGATCTGATTTTTGTTTTAAGAAAGGAGATAGTGGATTTGTAAGCAAGTCTATAAAATTGGTCACCAGGGTACTTGCGAAGCTTAATAAAAAGATTTCTTTTATATTCAATTATGCGTAAAATTTCGACTGTAATCCAAGGATTTTTAGCTTTCACTTTACTTTTTTTAATTCTATGTTTAGATGTATAATTGTTTACGATTGCAGTAAGCTTATTATAAAAGATAAAGAAATCATTCAATGAATCATTGCTTAAAGCATTAAAAGAATTATTTTGAAGATAATCATCTATTTTTTCGTAGTTTTTTCTGAAACAGTATAAAGGAGGAGTTAAAGGAGTCTCTGAAGTTTTAACGTAAACTTTGAAAATAATAGGATAATGATCCGTAATATTTAAGTCTAGACGGGCAGTAGAAGTAATAGTGTTGTTAAAGTCCCGAAAGAAAATATGATCAACACATGTGCCAAAAGCGCTACGACTTATTTCAGAAAATAATGACAGAAAACCATTTTGACACATTAAATCAAAATAATCATTTACATGTTTGTTTTGAGAGTCGAGAATATTTATGTTTGTCACCAATAATTAAAATATTTTTGTATTTAATTGAATTCAAAACAGATTGCAACTCGTTTTTGAAATATTCAACTGTAAATGAATGAGATCTATAAATTGAAATAATACAAATATCAAGATCCAATACGTGAACAACAACGATCTCGGCAGATTGCATACAAATATCAAGTTTTTCTATGGTTAGCTGATTTTTTGAATACAAAATTATACCTCCGGATCTGTTGTAAGATCTACAATTACAATAAGACTGAAAACCGTCTAATTTATAAAAACTTGATTCAGCTTCTCTTATCCAGGTTTCCGAAAAAATTATAAAATCTAGTCTGGGTAAATAAGGTTTAAATAAAGTAATAAACAAGTCAAAATTAGATCTTAGACTTTGTATGTTCATGTGAAAGACAATACAATTAGAATACGAAAAGTTCAGATAATCGAAAAAAGTGTTATCACTGATTGAAATGAGTTTGGGAGCTTTTGGAGCATATTTAACGTGCACTCCCTCTAAACGGGGTATTATTCGTCGGACATTTTTGGCTGCACGAGCTGTTTATAGGTCGGCAGTTATTTTGGCGATGCCCGGACCCGAACCTGAAACCTTCCACGTGCAAGGCGAACG
The DNA here is from genome assembly GCA_019343175.1 of Oedothorax gibbosus. NCBI lineage: Eukaryota > Metazoa > Arthropoda > Arachnida > Araneae > Linyphiidae > Oedothorax > Oedothorax gibbosus. The sequence continues at coordinate 298,433 of JAFNEN010000656.1, read as the reverse complement.
CCTTAACCGACTGGGCTCCCCAGTCCTTAAAATTATTTAGTGAAACAGATCAAAATCAGGACACAACGCAAATGCCGACTCACAAAACTCCTGTGACAAACCATAAAATCAATCGGCAAATTTTATAAACATTTGTCATTTTTATTTTAATACAGAAATGTGAAATTATTTAGTGGAAAGTGTACACCGATTAAAATTGGGACGAAAAACACATGCAATTCTTGACAATGCTTTCAAGTAATTTAAATTACATTTCTTTCATAAATACTTTTTTTTCCCGAAAATAAATTTGTATGAAAATATTGTTAATTCTTTTTGGCATAAAAAGTATTGATAATTGAGGTTTACATTTGAAGAGCAAAAATTTAAAGCCCAATATCGCCAACTCTGTTTAAAGCCACTTTTGCACTCAAACTTTAACTTACAGGATTTAGTTAGGTTCGTGAACCATATAAATATAAGTGGTTTAAGTCGAAGTTGGAGATTTTGGGATTTGAATATTTGCATGCTTTATTCAATCCTATTTTTTTTTTAATAATAAGGTAATTTGAGGGCTTGATCTCGAATTCGGTGCTCTCTGCTTCAGTGAGCCGAAGTTCTCATTTTCAGTGGTTCTCCTCGCTATGGGAAACCGACTTAAATGCAACTAATGTCAGTTACTTCGTTTCAATTTATGACTAAAACTGTGAATTAGAATCTGCTACGTTGCACATGAAACTATTATTTAATTAATTTGAATTTTTTTATGAAATTGAAGACAACACATACTCTTCAAAGCCCGGGTTTCACGCTTCCAAGTTCTATTCAGCACATCACAAAAAAATATATTTTTTTTATATTAAACTCTTCAAATTATATGTATATAATGAACATCACTTATGTAAAAATTATATGAAATAATTGGGAAAAATTAATCATAGCAGATTGATAGGGGATATTCATTAAAAGTTTATCAAATGTAACAATTTGGAGATCTGTGAATCAAAAACGCAACTATGCAAAGTGATATAATGTTATCACTCTACTCAACCAATGAAGTAATATCTAGAAGCATCTTTCTCGCGTTCTAGTTAACAAATATTAAATATTGTTAATTTAGTTATTCAATTACTAAAATTTTTATCTAATATCCATTTAATTTTATTGAATCGAATGAGGTTGTGGTAAAGTTACTTATATTTAAATTTATAAGTAGTAAATTGGAGTAGAATAAAAAATTTCAAAAAACTGAGAACTAACAGTTTTAAAAAATCTATTAATGATTAAATATGATGATCTTGGGGATAACTTTTGAATAGGCATCCGAAATACTAAATGAAAATAGCAGCAAATAGCAATTCATCATTAGACCCCACAGATGGAAACCTAAAAATCTATCCTGGAACACCAAAAAAAGCTTACACCACTCAGACAAAAGACATGACGTGCTGTGCCAGACGGGTGGATGGTCCGATTGTCAATGTGATCCATCTCCCCCCCTCCCCCCCTTCCCAGAAAGCTAGAAAAAAAGCATCTTCGTATTTCTATACATAGGATACCCTGGGCCCTGAAGGAATACAGAGTCGTGGGAGACTTGTCGCTACCACTCTGAAGTCTGATAGGGATATCTAAATGACTTTTTACAACCTCATTGGATTGTGGGTTGTGTTTCCCAAAAACACAAAAGGTGTCTAGACAAGCGTCACTTAGAGTTACAGTAGAATTGTTCTTTCTCTTGTGGGAAAAGATCCAATGTAACATGAATTCGTATAGCTTGCCACGAAATCTTCGATTGATTGTTCTGAAAAGGGAAAGTAAAATGACTTTCAAAGAACCGTAGATAGTAGATGAGGCTTCCAAGATTTTTTCTTTTGTCGGAACCTCCGCCTCAGCCTTTTGTTGGATAAGTTTACGCAGACGTCCAGAGTGTGCTTTTTTAGTAATAAAAGTAGTGATGACCACACATGGCGACAAGGGGGGGGGGGGGTCAAATAAGGGGACGTACATTGGATCCATGCCTTTTATTGTTAAACGGCTTGCTAATTTTGTCTTTCAATTTCAATACTTTCATAGGCTACTTGCGGAGGTCACGTGACCTCGAGAAATCCTGTGCCTTTATTTTGTTTTTTAAAAAACTGTTTGAGAGACAACGTATCGTGTCCCCTGTTTTTTTATTTTATTTCGTCGATGCAATGATGCCTGTATGATTTATCATTATTAGAAGAAACTTGGATTGTTCGTTCGAAATAAGGTAAGAAATTACTATTTTTTATTTATTATATAAGTTTACCACGAATGTGGTTGTAGGAGCCAGGAGATTTGCTACTCCGGAGATTTGCCACCTGGATATTTGCCACCAAAAGACTCACTTGAATGATTTTGTCACAGGGACCATCCACAAATGACGCCACGCTTGACAAGGGAGGGAGGAGGGTTCATGCAGCTGTAATTGTTTGTGGATATGGATTGGAGTGTGTGGGAGGGGGGGGGGGTTACTATGTAGAAATGTGGCGTAGAAAGGAGGGGGGGGGGGGGGGCGTTCCTAGCGATGTTCGAAAGTAGAATTAGATCCGGTAATTTAATCTGTAACTTAACCTGAGTAGACAATGCAATTGTGAAATCTTATAACACTTTTACGCGTCAACTTATATCCTTATTTATCTTAGTTCATTATAGTTCGATACTATTCTAATTCTAGTTTCGAACATCGCTCGGAACGTCATTTGTGAACCCTCGTGGCGTCATTTGTGGATGGTCCCTGTGACAAAATCATTCGAGTGTACCTAAAAGTAGTTAATCATTTTTAATTATTATATAAGTTTAATTAAAACTAATTAATAATTTTTAATTACTAAAAGTTTAATTAAAATTAAATTTTAATTTTTAAAATTTATGAAAATCATAAAAAAAATTAATTTAATATTTTATTCGGCAAAAGTGTGCTAAACGCCCCTCCAGTCTATTTTTGTTAGCGACGGCCCTGGCTGTTGGTAACAGTTGCTTTTAGCTTCCACACTACGTTTATAACGTAAAAACTGGAAGGTATTATAATCGTTCAGTCTGTCTGTCCGTCACCCACTTTCATATCCCGAACTACTAATGCTACGGACAAGTGTGATACGTCAAAAAATTTAGCGTACCGAAATTAGAATACATTGAAAATTTCAGAAAAGAATTCGAATTCGAAGTACTTCAATTATTTAAAAAAAACCTGCAAAATTTAATGCTCATTTAAAAAGCATAGGAACCTTTTTTTATTAGAATTAAATCACCATTGCCATCGCACAAATCGCTCGAGAAACTTTAATTCTTTTAGACAATAAATTGAAATAAATTTATTTTTGCGACATCGATCAGTTTGAAATGACGTCAAATATATTTCACTACGAGATTCTTTGTACCGTTGATATGAAATATTTTCACTCTATTTAAAAGCGAGGAATATTACATATTTTATTCTTTGAAATTAGCAGAGAGGATGATTGCTTGCATCTCCTTGGATATTATATAGTACAAGAAAAAAAAGTTTTTTCAATTACGAGTTATCTATATATTACAAACTTCATTATTCGACCATAACACTCGGCAAATGAGGTAAACGGACAAATATTTTGCAAACTTTTTAGATTCCATTGATAACAATAAAATTCGACAGTCTCCTTAGGCCCAGCAAAGTACTTCCTACAAAACTTTTTTTAAATTTTTAAATGTTGTTACTTTTTATACAAAAAGTAAACATTCAAACCCAATATCTCCAACATTGACTTAAGCCTTTTTTACACTCAAACATCAACACATCCGACTTAGGTAGCTTCGCAAAACATATAAGCAAAAGTGGCTTAAGTCCAAGTTGGGGATATTGGGTTGAAACCTCATTCAATCCAGTTTTTTTTTCGTAATTTGATTGTTCAAGATGTTGATAATCTGAACTTCGGTGCTTTGCTTCAGGGAACCGAAGTCCTGATTATTGTCAGTGGTTCTCCCTGCTATGGTAAACCGACTGAAATACAACTTATTTAAATTATTTCGTTTCAATTTCTGATTATGTTCATTTGAACCACAATAATACTCTCCAATATACATTGTACCGGACAAGAAAGCCGCTCTTGGTTCTCATCACATCCTTGTTTCTTTTCCCTCCAAAAACGAAGGCGTCAATAAGATATTTCTTTTAAGAATTTCAAAAAGTAAAAGTAGGTATTGACATGGTGAGATCCATTTGTCCGTATTGTCTCCCCTTCCAACTTCAGTTCTATCCGTTGGATTTTGTGTGTGTGAAGTATGAAATTCAGAGACTTACCTTTATACTTTTTGTCAATCGGTCTGTACGTGCGGATATCTATCTACCGGTCTGTCAACGGTCTACCCTAGTGGTTAATATAATCTTTTAATTGAAAGGACAAAAAAAATAGTTTTTTTAATTAAAAAATCTTTAATTTTGCGATTTTTAAGTAGAATTGACCTAACCAATTTTACAAAACTATTCTTCGGGTTATAAATAAATTTAGAAAACTAGAAAGAATTTTAATTAATTTTAATTTAAATTGCTGGGTTAGGCTATTTTTTTCAATGGCTTGTAAAGGTTGTAGGGAAAAATAATGCAACGTAAAATGTTGTGAGCAAAGAAAGTAGAATAGTTAATTTGTAACAATCATTAATATGAAACGATAAATCCTTACCAACATCAAATACATTTTTTTAGTATAACCTTTTTCTTTCTACTAAATATTAAATTGCAATTTAAAATTATTTCTTCCAACCATAAATTAGTTATTTTCATTCTATAAACAAAAATAACTGAATAGAAGAGTAATTATTACAGATGCTTTAGTAAATTGTTTACAGTAAATGAAATACGCATCAAAAATTGGCATGTGATAATATTTTAATAAATTTTTGGGGTAACTAATTATCCATATAATAATTCCACGAGTTCAGATGAAGGATCAAAATTCAGAAGAAAATGCGCTGAAGCTATTTACCTGCCCAGAACCCGTGCAGGACAAGTTTTCCCATTTTGCGAGGCGACAGTATCGCTAGTTTGCTTGAATTTAAAGTATGATTAATTTGATTTTTTTTTAAACATTTGATTCGCTCTTGGGAATTTTACTTTCAGATACTCTGCTGCATTTTTTCCATATGAATGCAAGAAAATGTCACTAGACAATAGTAAAGAAACCTTTTAAAATATTTTATATCTAGCTAGGGTATGTGACTTTCCATTAAAATTTTTTTTCCTAAAAATCCATTAAAATATCTGCACAGTTCACAACAAATAAAGTGCAAGAACAAAGGTTGATGCAAACGCTCTTAAGAAACAATTTAAAAGTATTTTTTTATTTTAAAACTCTAAGTATATTATTGCACTATTTGAATCGCTTATACTTACATTATATTTAAAATAATTTTATTTATACTTAAAATGTAATATAGAAGAACTCGGAAAGAAATGTTTTTCAAATCAAGAAGAAGAATCAAACAGAAGAACAAAACGCTCATTTCCTAATTTAGGCGCGTTTGGCGATTTCTACATTTGGTATCAAAACCAAATCAACCCTCCTTTTTTGTTTCGACACTCGTCGTACTGGGCTGTGAAAAAGCCACGGCGAAGAACGCAACGAACGAAGAATACAAAATAAAAAAGACACTTGCACCCTCGTCCAGCAACTGTGGTGTTCTAAGACATTCCCTTTTCAAAGGTGGAAAAAGTCCCCTCCCCCCGGCCCCCCACACTTAAGACCACATGTGAAGCTCCCCCATCCTTGATAACATACTGTCCAAACTAAATTAACCCTGAGATGGGGAGGTTCCTGTGGGAGGCGTGGCTTTGCACAATTTTTTAGCACTTGTCTTCACATTTTAATCAATATCTCAAGTTCAAATTATCCAATTTCAAAGTTTAAAGTCAAGTTTAAGACAGAAATGTTCAATCTTGATATTTGCTTATTCACTTTTTTAAAATCTTGTTCTAAATTTTAACAAAATAAAGTTAAAGTTAATTTTTACGTAATTTTTTTTTACAAAAATTTAAACACAAATATCAAAAACGTAATGTAACAGTAAAGTCAAATCTGTCTAACGACACAAACCGCGTGAAAATATTCCAATAATTTCTTGTGATATGCATTCGAAAACTGTCGCTTAGAGTTATTATTGAGGGACGACCGGTAGGTGGCGTCTAATGAAGAGTCTTAATCTCTACGGAGCGCCAAAAATTTCGTACGCGTAATCAAGGCGAAGGTGAAAGTTTTTCTGAGTATTTCTCTGCACTAAAGGATTTAGCTAAAAATTGTGGTTTTGCAGATGAATCGCGATTAAAGGAAGAATTGCGTGATCAAGTTATAAGCGGTATTAGGTCGGAAGGAACACAAAATTATTTCTTTAGAACTGCAAATTTAACTTTAGATGATGTCGTTAACAAAGCTCTAGCTGATGAACAGGGTTTTAGGGGTGTAGATCATTTCAAAAGATCAAGTCCAGCGGGAGGCATAAACAGAATTAACAATCGGGATAGAGTTAAAAGGCAAACCAACACCGGATACCTAAGTAAACCAACTGCTAGGAACGTCTTGAACAAAAATGTTTGTACAAGGTGTGGGAAAACTAATCATCGCCCCCAAGAGTGTAGGTACAGAAACGCGATCTGTAATTTCTGCAAAATACGTGGTCATATTGCTGTAGCTTGTTTCAAGGCAAAAGCCTCGAAAAATGTACAGTGTTAAAAGTAAAAATGATTATTGTGATTACGAAGATCCCCCTAATGTGTCCCATATATTAGCTGTGCAGAAAAAACCCTGCGAGAAGATTTTGGTTGATGTAAAAATCGAAAATTGCCTACTTAAAATGGAAGTTGATACAGGCGCAACCTGTTCCCTTATTTCTCTGAAAACTTTCAAAGAGCTTAGCATAAACAAAGACATCCAACCCTCAAATTTGAAATTGTTTTCCTACAATAATCAAAGTGTCCCTGTGCAAGGAAAAGTAAATGTAAATATTGAGTGTAACGGGCAAAAATGTAACACGGATTTACATATTGTAAAAGGAAATTACGATTCACTTTTTGGAAGGGACTGGATGTATAAAGTAAAGCTTAATTGGAATGAGCTATTGGGCACGGGAACTTTAAAACAAGTATCAGAAACTAAATAAAACATTACAAAAAACATTAAGTTGTTGGTTTCAAAATTTCCAGAGGTGTTTTCTGAAAATCCAGGTTGTCTCAAAAACTATGAAGCTAGTTTAAGCATTAAAACGGGTAGCAAACCTATTTTTGTAAAAAGTCGAACTATTCCTTTTGCTCTGAAAGAACGGGTTGAAAATGAACTAGATAGATTAGAATCTTTAGGCATAATTTCTAAGACTTTGTATTCGGAATGGTCCACGCCAATAGTTCCGGTGGTTAAAAGTTGCGGGAAAATTAGAATTTGTGCAGATTATAAAACCACCATAAACAAATGCTTAGAGGTAGATGAATACCCGATTCCCAATATTGAGGAAATTCTCTCAAAATTTGGATCTTGTAAATACTTTGCAAAACTAGATGTTAAGGATGCATACATGCATTTAGGAGTTACGGAGCCAACCTCAAAATTATTAACGATCAATACACCTAAAGGTCTCTATAACGTGCATAGATTGATGTACGGCATATCAAGTGCACCAGCAAAATGGCAGCCGAGCATGGAATCTGTGTTTAAAGATGTAAAAGGTTTGCAAGTTTTTTATGACGACGTTCTAATCGCATCAGAAGATTTGGAATTACATTTAAAGAGTTTAAAGAAATTTTTTGGAATCTGTATTGAAAACGGTATTAAACTTAATGAAAAGAAGTGCGAACTTTTAGAACAGAAAATTTCATATTTAGGGTTTATGATCGATTCTGAAGGTCTCCATCAAACTAATGATAAAACCAAAGCAATTGTGAATGCTAAACAACCCACTAACGTAACTGAGTTAAAATCTTTTTTGGGTTTGGTTACATACTACGGTCGTTTTATTCCCAATATGTCGGACAGGCTTAATCCCCTCTATCGACTTTTGGAAAAAGGACAAGAGTTTGAGTGGAATAAATATTGCTGTGAGGCATTTGATGCTGTTAAAAGCGAGATTTCTTCAGAACGGGTTTTAACACACTTTGATCCTAAAAAAAAACCTTAGTTCTTGCAACCGACGCATCTGCGTACGGTCTTGGAGCTGTTCTTTCGCATATATTTCCCGATGGTTCCGAACGTCCAATACTGTTTGCCGGAAGACGACTGTCAAAAACGGAGCGCAACTACTCACAGATTGATCGGGAAGCCCTCTCAATTTATTGGGGTGTTAAGAAGTTTTTTAACTATCTGTATGGTAGACATTTTGTTTTGTTGACTGATCACCAACCACTCACCCGAATTTTTTCTCCCAATGAAGGTTCACCTGCGATGAGTGCGACGAGTCACGAGACTGTTACATTACGCCATATTTTTGCAAGGATTCGACTACGAAATCAAATACCGGAAGACAGTAGATCACTCGAATGCTGATTTTTGTTCAAGATTTCCAGATGAAGATGCCGTTAATTTGGTTGATGAAGTTTATGTTTTTCAGATTAACCAGATTGAAATTCTTCCAGTTACGAGTAAGATCATTGCTGATGAAACTCGGAAAGATCCGGAAATGGCTGTGATGTTGCGAGATCTCATGGGCTCAGGTAACAAAATGTCGTCAAACTCGAGTGAATATACTGTTCACCAGGGATGTATACTGAAAGGTATTAGAGTCATGATCCCAAAGAAGTTTCGTGCAGAAGTTTTAACTGAATTGCACCAGGGTCATTTAGGAATGGTAAAAATGAAAAATTTAGCCCGAAGTTTTGTGTACTGGAAAGGTATTGATGCTGATATTGAGAATATGGTTAAAAACTGTAGAATTTGCATGTCTCTTTCTAAGAATCCGCCAAAAGCGCCAATTCATCCTTGGGAATTTCCATGCCAACCTTGGCAAAGACTTCACGTTGATTATGCTGGTCCCTACGCAAATTTGTATTTCCTAATCATCGTTGATTCCTATTCTAAATGGGTGGAAGTTTACCCTACGAAGTGCGACAATCGAAAAACTACGAGATTGTTTTTCAAGGTTTGAATTGCCAGTCACAGTTGTTTCGGATAATGGTACTAACTTTTCATCGAGTGAGATGCGAGAATTTTTTACTAAAAATGGTATAAAACAAATTTTTAGTGCTCCCTACTTTCCTCAGTCCAATGGACAAGCTGAGCGTTAGTCCAAACGGTAAAGAAGGTTTAAGGTCGGTTTCTAAAGCACGGGAAATCTTAAACTAAATCTAAATAATTTTCTATTTTCTATAGAAAGGCACCGCATTGTACGACTGGGGAATCTCCAGAAGTTGCTATTTAAGAGGGATTTACGTTCACGATTACATTATGATTCCCGATGTGCGTGCCTAAGTGACTGAATCTCAAGAGAAGAGTGTCCAAAGGTATGATAATAGGAAACTGCGTTTCTTTGAGGAGGGGGAGAAAGTTCTCTACAGAGATTATGCTCGTGATAATAAGTGGCTACAGGGTAAGGTTTTTCGAAAAGTTGGAAGTGTGTTATATCAGATTGAAGATCTAAGGACGGGTAAAGTTGTAGTGCGTCATACGAGTCAAATTTTGTCGGATCAATCTGAAAACGTAGTGTTGAGCAATAATAACAATGACTTTTTCACTCAGATTCAAGAGCAGATAATTCCAGCTCCAATAGAAATTGGAGAAACTCAACATTCGCCAGAAATCCCTACCTCAACCCCAAGTGTGCCTACAATCTCGGATGTCACACAGAGTCCAGGTTCTGTGTCCACCAACGATCCTCCAGCAGCAACCGTACCTATGCCAGATCCACCTCTGCGACGGTCTACGAGACAAAGGAAGCCGCCGGACCGTTACGTTCCAGCTTAGCGGGGAGGTGTCATGTCTGCGTTCCTCGGATTAAGCAGTGTTGGGGCCTGTAGGCAGTTGATTTTGACGGGGCCCCCTTGCCTCTCCCCCCCCCCCTCCCGCTCTCTTTACGCCATGGAGAAATGCTAAATTTTTTTTCAACGTTTATCAGAAGTCACATAATTAAAATCAATATAATCCAAATTTTTAAATTGTGTAACTGTTGTTAATTAGTTTTACATAACTTTTCATATACTATCATGTTCGTAAAATAGGATTTAGATAATTTATCAATACCAATAAATCTAAATTCTGACAGATATACGCAATTGATCAAAAATTTAAACAATTACTCACGAAACACTATGTCCATAAAAATATAAAAATAGTGCATATTAAAGCACTGCCTTCTCTATGCCTTCTATATCATAGAGAAGGCAGTGATTAAAGAGAAATTTATATTTTAACGAAAGCTAAACTACACTGCTCAAAACAATTAGGGGGGCACTTTGCGTACTTTTGTTAACCCTTTCAATTCCAACCTTTTATTTTCTATTCTAAAAATGTAAAATTTGTAAAATAGATTCATTATGCATTCAGAATGAAATGGTAAAAAAAACAGGAGGGAAAATCTTTATTTTTTTACTAAAATTTAAGGGGAAAAAATTGGAATCATAACTTTTGAATAAATTATAACAATTTTTTCAAAACTTTATTTGTTAAAAAAAGTTCAATTTTATTAATTCAATTTTTAAACATCTACAAATGCAATCGTGAAGAATTTAGAGTCAATTTATTTCAGAAATTTTTTTTAGTTTTGTTTGCTTTAAATTATCGTCACACTTGAGCTACACGAGGGCTATTGGCGACGGGCGTCGTAATTTAGAACCACTAAAATTTTTTTAGAGTGAATTATATTTTACGATGTTTTTCATTATTAATTTAATTAAAAAAATTATTTAATTCTTCAAAAGACATGGTTCTTCCATCTAACGATAAATAAGTGGGAGCTCAACTTAGTGAGAAAAAAAATCGCAAGTTGATTTTTCCAAATGGAATCATTGCGGGTGAAAGGGGTTAAACCACGCGTTCCCCTAATTGTTTTGAGCAGTGTATATTATTAAGTTTTGACATTAAATTTTTTATTAATATCTTACCTTTAAACAGGCCTTTAGCCACTTATGAATGACAAAAAAACTCGATCCAAACCGAGAAAAAATAATCAACGTTTCCACACAGAGTCAAAGTCAAATACTAAACTGCCAAACACCAAAGATATTCGGAGGCTATAAGTGTTGAATTGAACTTATAGCCTTTAGTGACGCACTAGCAATAAATTTAGTGTCTTATCTATTTTTTGTCCATTGGCCAGTCCAGAAAATCGCTCGAAGATCTGTTAAGTACTGAGAAAACATACTAGTGTCTCTGAAAAAACATGTTTTGAAAGTGTGGGAGGTCGTAAACAAAAAAAAAATTGTCTCTAGTTTCAAACAAGAATTCTGCTACGGTATCCTCGACACAGCCTGACTTCTTTGGTCATAAACCCCAAAAGGTTTCCTCGTTTGCTTTGATAAAAATCACAGATAATTTTTACAGAAAGTGGACAATAGGGATTCGGATTTTGTTCTTGGAAAGTGGAGGTGATGATCCCCTACCATCCCTACTCACGGAAAGTATTTTTTTCGACAGCCTATACTCCTCCCCTCCACACACACCACATTATAATTATTATCTTGTGTTTTGCGGTGTTAAATTACTTTCAGCTGAAAGTGGGTTTTTTTGGAGAAATAAAATTTGTTATAAAAACTATATTATATTACTGTTTACCTATATACCTTACAAAAAATGATTTTTTATAAAATAAATGTTGCTTGCAATGGGCCGTACATTTTAAAAAAATATATATGATTTTTTCACATTTTGGGGAAAAAAAGCAGTTTACTCCTTCGTATGCAGACATGCAGGAGAAAAGATTGGTCCCATGCTGTCATAACTTTCAAATGAAAAAAAAATCGTGATATCGTAAATTAGAGAGAACGAAATTTGAAAGAGGAATACAGACAAATGGTCTGAAAACTCTGCAATGCAATGCCAACTTTATTTTCTTTTTAATTATTTAGAATAAAAAAAGGAAAGTTGGCAAAATAATAATTTTTGTTTGTTTTGGAGAAAAAATTGTAAATGCGTTGGAATTCAGTTAAAAACATATAATTAAAATTCTCAAAAACCATCTTATAATTTTTAAAAAAAAATCCTAATGAGCTTTTTCATTTGACAAACCTAAACGTTAGTAAATCCTAACCAAAACACCTACTTCCTACTAGAACTTTGAAACAAAAATTCGATCCTCGATTCAAAATTACAAAATTTCTTCTAGTGGACCCAAATTTAGCACACAAAAAACCAAAAACATCACGTTTATCTTAATGGGACCAGTTTAGAGCGAATAAGTAGCCAAGGTGCTATTTATCTATAGCTTTTGTGTTTGTTACAACCCTGTAGGAGAGGGGTGTGAAAGCTGCAAAAATAGCCCCTTATAACGTATTTCGCAGAAGACAGTGGTAATTGTATCCGACCATTTTTATTGCCTCAGATAACGTTAACTTCTCTTGGGGCATTGGGCATTACCACGTGTTGTGAGGTGGGTGTGAGTCTGAGGCCCCTTTTAGGGTTTGTGTTGGCGTGTTGTGTTTGTTTTTCAACTCGAGCGATGAAATTCCCAACTTCCCCCCAAAAAAATCTTTTCGGGAGCAAAAACGTAAATTCTGAGGGGGCCCCTTGTGACTTGGAAGTTGCGGGGCCCCTAAAATGTACGGGGCCTGTAGGCGACTGCCTACCTTGCCTAATTGGTAATCCGGCCCTGGACGTCACCTGCGTTCCTGTGATGAACTGTGTATATAAGCGTTACTGACTACTACTCTTGTACCTGTTAAGCTATACGCTGTTTGTCGTTCTGTTCCGGTTGTGTTAATAAAGTTCCAGTTGTGTTAATAATTGTTTGCACCTCGACCTTCATTGTTTCCCCACAGTACAAAGCATTACACCAAATGCATTACACCAAAGCATTACACCATTAAAAATGTTTTACTGTATAAACTTTTTTATTTCTCAGGTCAGCTTTAAGTTTATTATTATTACAATAGATGGCAGCACCAAAATAGCTGCAGTGCCTCGAAAATTTTTAAAAGCGTAATGCCAAGTTCACGACTAAGCATTATCATTGTTATAAAAAATACCTTAAAACATATAACTCTATAAAAAATATAACGTAAACATGCAAAAAAAAGTAACGTTTTCCAGTAGTCTGTGCATTTGCAGAGCATATATAACATTACTGTGCAAAAACAAATTTCTTTTCCGCCCTACTGATTATACTTGGGCATTTTGGATGCATACATTTTTATTGTTCTAATTTGTATTACAAAATTAGTTTCTTTTTAAAATTTACAATAGGTTAAATCTGTTCGAACATTTTTGATGAAAACGGAAAATAACTTTCAGGATTGGGCAATTCGATTTAACAGAGTTTTAAAAATTATGAATAGGAGGTTTTTCGCGGTCTGCTGTCGCCGTGAGTGGACAGGGTGAAGCGGCTTCTAGGTGGCAAAGAGCTCCTATCTGTTGTACATCCAACATCAGGGAAGGAGGCATTCTGCAATGAAACAAGTAGGTTTGTAAAGCTAGGCAAACACGGAGACATACACTGCAACGCCTGTGTTTTTACAGAACAAAATCACAGCGGGTGTGCCAAAAAAATACCGTAAAACTTACACAGATAATCTGTTTATTTTAAACAAATAATTTGTCATTTTAACTCTAAATCTGTTTTTTAACAGACAAATTACAAAGCAAAACCGAAGCGTCACCTCAGTGACAAGTGGGAATACTAACCATAGTACTAACAAGTATTAAGAAAGTGCCTACACCGGATTCGAACCAAGAACCGTGAGGTCTCCTTCCTGTCCAATGCTTTCCTAACTAAGGTAGTTAGGCATGCAGCTATTCTACAGGGTGAAGCAAATAAAACCGGCCCCAACGTGGAGATAAGAATACGACAGAAATGTTGCCAAGTCAAAAACCAATACAAAAACCGGTTTGCTAACATGAAGCCATTGATCGCTTCAATAAAGCCCAAACAAACGCTTGGCGACTTATTTGCCGGCAACTACGCTATGGTTTGAAAAGCTAGTTGAAATGAAATATAAACAAGGTTTGTAGAGCTGATCAAAAAAGTTCCTACTAGTGATTATTTCGGTTGTTATTTATCGTAAAGAATCGGACCTTTTTGTTTTTGTTAATGCAAAACATTCTAAATTCATTGCAAGACCCAAAATCTGGTGTTCAGACCCGTTTCGGAATGTTTTTGGACTTGTTCAATACAGATCCTGTCTGATGCCATTTCGTAAATATTTGTTGCATAGTACTCTTTTTAGGCCCTTTTACACATTTAAATTCTTGAACAAACAACTGGTCACATTTTTTCCATGAATTCGTTTTAATATAATTTTCTACAATGAAAACTCTCTGCTGTACTGTGAGTTTCATCTTCACCTGTGATTTGATCAACTTACACTCACACAGTCGCAACTCACACTGACGCACTACGATCAGAACTGACCATGCAATACTCCATGAGTAGCTCTAATGTGATGCTAATCCAATCCAACCAATGCAAAAACAGTTTTGTCAAGTGAAACCATTGCACGCTTGAATAATCTTTTATTTCCACTTGAAAGCTTTCAGGCGGCTTCAAGAGTTTTTCTCGCCAAGCATTTCAACGTATTCCTATCTCTAGACAGGGGCCGGTTTTATTTGACTCACCCTGTACAACAGCTGAAATGCCTGTTCGTTTGCAGTCTAATACTCTTTACGCGGTTAACAACAGAAAAATATCTTTTTTTTTTACTTAAAACAGTTTATTTTTACATAAAAAAAACTGTTAAAAGAAAACAACAAAATTTTTCTAGAAATATATGGTATTTTCCTGTAAAATTAAAAGTTTTTTTTACAGTGTAGGCCATGGAACAGGTCTATACGAACCATCGCCCCTCTTCTTCCAAGACTGAAATCATTTTCACTCGTCAGCGATTGGTTTCGTCTGCACACGTGACATCTAAACTCCGCCTAGGATCACGTGTTTACATGTAACGGGGCTACACAAAACCAATCGCTGACGAGTGAAAATGATTTCGGTCTTGGAAGAAGAGGGGCGAAGGTTCACATGGAACTGTCCCTTCATGTATGCGCAGCTTACCAGTTATTGTCACTTACTACTTCCGCACAAGATTGTGGTGTCTTAAAAGCCAAAGCTCAAACAAACTATAGTTAAATTATATTCAAGACAAATACAAATACAAATACAAAAATTGTCGACCAACAACAGGCCAGAGGCCCAGCAAGGTTGGTCCAAAATAAATCTAATACATTACCAGTTTCCAATGTCCGTCAAGTTTCTTCTTAAAATCTGCTACTCTCTTCGAATGCACAACATAATCTGGTAAAGCATTCCACTCATTGACAACTCTATTGTAAAAATAATGTTTTCTTACCTCCCTTCTAAAGCTCGATTTATTCAATTTCTGATCATGACCTCTGGTCCGGCTATTTAAAGTAAAATCTAAGCCCTCCATATCTCCCTGTTTTATGAACTTGAATAACTGTATTAAATCACCCCTAGCTCTCCTGTTTTCCAGGGAATACATGTTTAAAGATCTTAATCTGTTATCATAATCAATACCGGATAGACCCTTAATCATTTTTGTAGCCCTATGCTGAACTTTTTCAAGCAACTCTATATCTTTTCTGAGGAAGGGAAACCAAAACTAAACAGCATATTCCAGATGTGGCTTTACCAATCCCCTATACAATGGCAAAATAATCTTCTTAGATTTAGAAGTGATACTTTTTCTAATATATCCCAACATTCGATTGGCTTTTTTACTTGCCTCAACACACTGCTTACTCATTTTGAAATCATTGCTCACCAAAACTCCTAAATCTCTAACGAACTCACTATCTTGGATACTTTCTCCCTGTAAAACATAAGAATGATTAACATTGTTCTTACCCAAATGCAAGGTTTGACATTTGTTAACACTGAACGACATGCCCCAGCGTGAAGCCCATTCAGTAATTTTCGTAAGATGATTTTGTAACTGCTCAATATGCTCAACAGAATTTACTGTACTCGTCACTTTTAAGTCATCTGCAAAAATACTTAACTTGCTATTCAACCCCCAGCTGATATCATCAATAAACATAATAAATAAAATTGGTCCTAGTACAGAGCCCTGAGGCACTCCACTTACAACCTCATTCCAATCAGAGTGCTTACCATTAATGTGAACCCGTTGTTTTCTATTGGTCAACCAATTTTTAATCCATAACGGACCACAGCAGTCCCTAACCCAAATCTTTTCAACTTAAATAACAAAGCTTCATGAGGAATTTTATCAAAAGCCTTTTGGAAATCGATGTAAATAACATCAACCATATTGCCTTTATCCATCTCTTCTGTAACAGTATCATAAAATTTTAAAAGATTAGTTGTACAAGACCTACCTTTTCTAAAGCCATATTGATTATCTGAAAGTAAATTATTAGTTTCCAAAAAAGTCATTATACGCATTTTCAACAATGTCTCAAAATGTCAACAATGTCTCAAGTACACGCTAAATTGGTAACTTTACTTTAGTTTAGTAACGTATGATGATTTGTAGTTAGATTTAAGAACATTGGAATGCATAACACAAACGGGACACATTTTAATTATAGAAATTATCTTATGCATGTAAAGCCGTTTTAAATGTAAAAGGTTAAACATTAATTAGTATAATGCTATAAAATCACTCAATTAATGGTATATCTTTCATTTAGCAAAACATTCATTATTTATGATTCATAACAATTAAGTGATAAATAAAAAAACTTCAAGTTGTAAGGTTTAAATTAAAGGGGGTGAATATGCTTCGATTTGAAAGAAGAAGATAATTTCGATGCAGTGAAATAATAAGACTAAAGGCCATATCACACGAGAGATTTTTCCCCAACCCAACCCTCAACTCAACTTCAGTTCGAACCATGATTGGTGGAAATTGCCACGTGCTATGACGTAGGCGTTGGAGAAATTTTCTACAACTCTGTCGTTTCATCGCGACGGAGTTGATCAACTTGGTCCCAACAACCAATCAGGTGAATCGGTGACTGTCGCTACACTGACGTCACGGCTCTGTTTTGGTTGAAGCCAAATCTTCAGGTCATATTGCGCCAAATTGCCAAGCTGTTGTTTATTTATTTTACATGCACGATATTTTGATTTTCAATCTGAAGTATAATAAGTTATTTGACACAAAGAGGAAATAAAACTCTTTGATTTGACATATCTTCTTATTTTTTCGATAAAAAATGTTGAAAAGATGAGGGTTTTTTTTAAACGGAAATTGTTACATAGGGCCAATTCCACACAAGATTTATTTATATATCTTAGAAAAAAATCCTTAGCACAGCTTTTAGTTCAACTTTAATTGTAAGAAAAAAGCTACTTTTTAAGGACTTTCTTACGTTAATTCAATAATCTTTTGCTATAATATGTAAAGTAGATGGGTAAAATTGCCCCTTTTGTTCTAAATGTGAAAGCTATACTGTATATCAGCTTTAATTTAAAATTTGTAAAAAAAATATTTGAAATTTTAAGCAAAAATCCAACAATTTTATAGCCTTCAAAATATCTCTCAACGCAATTTAACAATCTATAGTTGGGAAAATAAAACTTTTTTTAACTTTAATCTTTTTAACTTATATCTCTCAGTGTTTATTTGTTTTATTACAAAATAAGGTGAAAGAAAAATTAATAATTATAAGAGAAATCCTAAGCATGCGATAAAATAAAACTAAAATCAATCCAAAGGTCCGATTTTTAATAAATTGTCGCCTACTGTAGAGATATCGTTTTAGTTATGACAGTCGGAAAAGAGAAATCTTCTCATACTCTGGCAACCATTTAACAACTTTGTGGGGGCCGAAATTGGGGGGAGAAAGTTGCGTTGAGAGTTGGGTTGGAGGAAAACGCTCGTGTGATACCCCCTTAAAGGGTATATCACACGAGCAACTTTTCCCCAACCCAACTCTCAACGCAACCTCTGTTCCGACCATGATTGGCGGAAATTGT
The DNA here is from genome assembly GCA_019343175.1 of Oedothorax gibbosus. Classification (NCBI taxonomy): domain Eukaryota; kingdom Metazoa; phylum Arthropoda; class Arachnida; order Araneae; family Linyphiidae; genus Oedothorax; species Oedothorax gibbosus. Next base: position 280,373 of record JAFNEN010000656.1, on the reverse strand, counting down.
CACGTGCTATGACGTAGGCGTTGGAGAAATTTTCTCCAACTCTGTCGTTTCATCGCGACGGAGTTGATCAACTTGGTCCCAACAACCAATCAGGTGAATCGGTGAATGTCGCTACACTGACGTCACGGCTCTGTTTTGGTTGAAGCCAAATCTTCAGGTCATATTGCGCCAAATTGCCAAGCTGTTGTTTATTTATTTTACATGCACGATATTTTGATTTTCAATCTGAAGTATAATAAGCTATTTGACACAAAAAGGAAATAAAACTCTTTGATTTGACATATTTTCTTATTTTTTCGATAAAAAATGTTGAAAAGTTGAGGGTTTTTTTTAAACGGAAATTGTCCTACTGTAGAGATATCGTTTTAGTTATGACAGTCGGAAAAGAGAAATCTTCTCATACTCTGGCAACCCTTTAACAACTTTGTGGGGGCCGAAATTGGGGGGAGAAAGTTGCGTTGGGAGTTGGGTTGGAGGAAAACGCTCGTGTGATACCCCCTTAATTCAAATACAGTTTCAAAATCAAAACTCACCTTCTGTCTCTGTGTAGAAATGTCACCGCTCTTCATTTGTCGAATGAGGTCCGAAAGACACACTTTGGTCCTCTTCGACAGGGCTATCAGGTAATGGACATAGTCGTATATGTTCAGCACCAATTTGCTCCTGGGTGAAACACAAAAAACAAAGATGAGACTACAGACTACGCATGTGTGGTTAAAAGGATAAAAAAAAATATACCGCTTATGGGGGGGGGGGGGAAACTTATTAATTATGCCGTTTGATATGGACTTGCGCGCGTTTAATCTGTCGTGACCCTGATGTGGCTTATACAATACATTTTTGCTACGTTGAATGCCATGATACGCTCATTGACTAACAGGGAATGAAGCAAGGTTGGTCGAATAATTATTGCTTACAATACAAGTACACTACGTTTGAATGCCATGAGATGACGGCGCCCACTGACTAACGGGACTTCAGCAATATTTACCGAATCACAATTGACACCGAAATTGTCACGCACTGGCAAATAGGTGTAGACAAAAGGTTATCTAATCACTGCTGACCAAAATAGCACGCTCTGGCACATTGGGAATAGTCAACCGGGCAAAAACCCACAACCGCCACGTTATGTTTTCAATTAGGCAGGAATATTATTGTCGGAGGCTATGACTAGGGAGCAGAATGGTTTCCTTAACTACTCCTCTACACAATTCACACAATAAAAGTAAAGAGTCTAGTGGAATACTCCGATTGATTTATTTAGATAATTACGTTTTTTTTTCAGTACAGAATTCTATTTTTACTTAAATAATAAAAGAAACCAAAAAGGCATTACTTCGCAATGAAAGAAAAACACTCTTCGGCCGTCTGTCTGCTTCGGCTGTCGACCACCACCCCGGTCCTCTTCAGCCAGTAGTTGCTGTTGCTCTTAGGAATGGCCGACCCGGATCGGAGACGATGCCCCATTTTGGCGTAAAAACAGAAGTGGGATCTGAAATCTGAAGAGACGATGTCCTCCACTTTCAAGTCCTTCCGAATCGATATCCTCAGCTTTTGTCTCGAAGGGTCGTTCTTCTGGACACCAATAGTCGGGAAGGTCATCGAACAACAATTTGCTTCCTCCAGAATAGCAGAAGTTATGTACGTGGAATCTCCGCATGCTTTTCTGCATGTTTCAGTCGAGGTTGTTTTCTTGCTTGAGGATTTCCCTTCAACACTTGGAGAACAACGCACCAAGATTTGTTTCTCCAGAACAGCTTTAGATTTGTGTGGGCCGGCTTGTATGGAATCACCCCATGCTTTTCTGCATATTTCAACCGAGGTTGTTTTCTTGCTCGAGGATTTCTCTTCAACACTTGAAGAACAACGCACCACACTTGGCTTCTGCAGAACAGCTATAGATTTGGGTGGGCCGGTATGCTTGGAAATGTAACACGGTATTCTGCTTGTTTCGCACGAACTTTTGCAGACTCCTGATTGCAGTTCGGATGGCTCTCTGGATTTATTGTTGAATGTTCTTTGTTGAAAGAGGGAAAATTCAAATTTATCGATGGCCGATTCTTGTCTCCTCGATGGAATTTCTTTCACTAATTGGTCACCTGCTTCATGAATTTCGTAATTCTGTTTCGAACTGCTGCTAACCGGAATGCTAGTTAAACTTTTATACTCTTGTTGAAAGTTTGCGCTTTTGTAGTATTTTTCAATGGAATTGTTAAAGGGAATGCCACAATAATCGTCACCTTGTTGAAGAGATTTATTTTTCACTATTTGAGGAATATTCGAACTTCTAAATGTCTGTGAAAATCGATTTGATTCACTGTAAAGCTTTTGTTTCGATGTAATTTTTACTTTATTTCGTTTAATTGGCTTTTTGCGATTCCTTCTTTGTTTCTTTACACCAACTTTCACCGAAACTTTATTCAATTTTGATCTTTTCAAGGTATTGAATTGAGGCAAAGGATCAGGCTCTCTATTTCCAGCATAAGTAGAAGCTGGAATTGAATATTCATCAATTTTTTGTGAGATTTCATTTTGTATAGCTTTTCGTATGCCTCTTACATGAGTAAAAATTCCAATAGGCTGACCATCGTAAAACTTGCTGCTCTCAAGTAGCTTTGGCAATATTTCTTCACTTGTCAAAATTTTGTTACTATTTTTTGAGATCCTTTCCATGTATATTTTAGGGTAGATTAATATTTCGTCTACTTCATGCGTATCTTCTTCAACATAGCTGAAAATAACCGGTTCTTGGAAATGGGATTCTGGAAACGTAGCTGCATCCTGTATTGCTACAAAATCATCGTCTGTTGAAAATAATATTTCTGAATTCTTTTCCGATTTGTCTAGTGAAATATCTTCTAAACAGTCATAAAACTGATCTTCTTCAATTAAACTTCCCTCATCCCATGAAAAACCCTCTAATAAAGTGCTAGAATCTTCCTCGGACTCTTTTAATAAGTAATTATTATTATCGGTAACATATTTATTATTATTTGACTGTTCTTGTGCTTCGAATACCCTAGAAAGAGGTTTGTTAAAAAGCCGGTCCTGTACAAATGGGACTGCATCATTGTTGTTGTCTTTATTTTCTACCAATGGCACATTATTGTTTGAACTAATTTCCTGAAATTTCAGTATTGGGTAACTTATTGGCAGTTCAAAAGAACTTGTTGATGAATTGTCCATTCTTTTCCTAAACCAGCTTTCAGATTTAGTGTCTTCAATTATGTTGCCATGAGAGTAGCTTTGAAAGCATTCTGTCCTACATGAGAGCGTCTTTAAACAATCAAATGAATACATCACTTTGTCTTCAAATGCTTTGCCCAATCTCAATGATGCATTTTGACTGTTATTCTGTAGTGAAATTTCCAATGTGTTATGTTTAAATCCAACAAGATTCGGCATTGAAGAAAATTCGTCTGCGGGATGCAAGAATTTCGACCAAGCTGGTTTTTCTTCCCCCAAATTATTCTTCATACTACTTTTAAGTAAAACATTGCTCAAGTTGCAGATTTCATTTGCTTTGTCATTTGCTATTCCTATGACTCTTTGAATTCTTATGGCTGAAAAATTAGTTGCCTTATTTAGGTGATGAAGATGTTTTTGTAAATGTAATTTTGAACATTGAAATTGGGTTTTGGTTTTGGTTTTGTCTATTTTCTCCGGTTCGCACTTTTGCAAAAAGCAGTCAAATGTGTCGAAATCAACTTCTCTAGCAAAAGCAGTATAGAAACTTTGAACTTGTGTTGGAAAACTTTCTAAAGTTTCTGAAACAGATGCTTTTACAGGATTGCCATTACTCAAGAACGTAGTATGGCTCTTTGAAGTCTCTCGTTCGAATAGGATTTCCTTTGGAACTTTCTCAACAATTTGATAATCGTGGAATATGATAGGTACTAATGTTTTGATTGGAATATTTTGAGAGGCAATCGTAGATAGTGGTACATCAACTAGATGCTTTTGATACATAAAACACGATGAAGTTATCGACTTCTTTTGAGTTAATGGATTCGAAAATGTTTGACTAAAACTGCCTGTATTCCAAAACAAATCATTTGATGTTGCCGTATTTGGTTTTATCAAGTGCTCATCGGAAATGAATGTCATAGAATTGACTACAGAAGTCGAAAGATTCTTCTTAGTATTTGAAGATTGTAAAATTATTTCCTCATCGTCGCCAAAATGGCGTATTTTTTCCTCTATTCCTTTATTACTGTTGTCGTCGTAAGCAATCGACTTGTGGTCAAAATATGTTTCTTTAGCATGATTTGTGGTATTGAAAAAAATTGGAAATGTCTTATTTTTATTCTCATTATCAATTATATCTATGTAGTTTAGTAAATGATTCATTTTGCGATACGTTTAGTGTCAAATAAATTTAAGTTATGTGTGGTTGATGCTTCACCTGTAAAAGAACTAAGTTTAATTTATTAGTTTACGTACATTTCATATTAAAAATTTTGTATTAGTAGTTTTTACTGATAAATACATATGAAAACATGTACTGTTTAACGAATTTTTTGAAAACAAATTGGTACATAGCCAAATTATCTAAATATTTTTTAGTTCGAAACTAGGACATGTACTAGATTTAAATTGATTGTATGAAGAAACGTCAAATTTTAAACGTACCAAATGTCATGGAATATACGAGTATCAAGACAATAAGAAACAATACGTTTATATATTAGCTTCATTTTACTTTTTCTACTTAAATTATTTCGGCAATAGTATTTAAATATTTAAATAAATTGCATACACGAAACTAAATTACTAATCAAGTAGATCCTTACCTTTTTTTAATATTACAAATTAAATTATTCCCTTGAAAGTAAAAAATATTTTAACATTTTCTTTTAAAAAAACCATAAAAAGAAACTGTTTCATTTAATAAATTGGAAATGATTAGAAAAATCTTTAAATTTTCTATTTTGAAATAAGTTAACAAGTTGAGTTGCATAAAAAAAACTCCTTGCGCACAAAATAAAAAAAAAATCTGAAGAGATTTCGAAGTTCGATGGTAAAAACCGAAATTAATACAACAAAAAAGTTAAAAAGAATTTTTTAAAAAATCTCAAATATTTTCTTATTTGACTTGTCTATTATTTTAACGGAGCAGGATTCTTACCAAGACACATTTTTATAGTATGTCAGTTGGTTAGTTAGTTGGTACATATATATTCCGGTTTGTGTTCTTGATCAGAGACCCGCTTATAAACCTTCGCCAGGTAAGACAGACACAGACAGAATTTTTACTGACACATCAGAGAGAGAAGGTACACCCAGAGCGATGGCGGAAATCGGACCCGCACCCGTTACAGCGCGCAGACTGCTAGCGTAATGGTCTGCGATCCAAACCACTAGGCCATCCGGGCCCCATGTTAGTTTTAAATGGTGTAAATCTCATGTGGTTAATCCAAAGTAATGACTCTTACACGAGTTGAATTAACGTCGCCTCAGACCTAAACAAGGGCTATCGGCGTCATAATTTCGAACCACAGTCAAGTGACAAGCCAACACCTGAGCAGGCATCCAATGCAACTTTCAGGAGCGACATCGTATGCAGCGTCGGGAGCATATTTAGCGTGCATTCACTCTTCACGGTATTTATTCGTCGGACTTTTTATTGCAATATCTTGAGGTAGGCAGAGCATCACATAAAGGGACTGTCAGTCCAATAGAGATAATGCATTAGTTTTGAAATCACAATTTTTGCAAAAGAATTGCTTTGCCATGTTTCAGCAGTTATTATTATTTTTTTAATAATGGGGCTGCATTATTGGCGGTCAAGCCTTTCGCAGACTCAGCATATTCCCCAGAACTGAGAGTCATTTCTTTGTGGCACCATATAGGCGACTCTCGCTACCAATTTTGACGCCCAGATTACAATGAATCTGAGCTCTCTGTGGATGGTTTCACCAGTTATGAGAATCATCACAACATCAATTTAAAACAAAATTTTAAAGAAAATAACATCCGGTTATTTAATTATTAATTGATAAAGTTTGAAAATAGTGTCACTATCTGCTGTATATTTTTTGCATTATAACATTTTCTTTTCAATTTTTTTTCATTTCGATGTAATCTTGATTCCCATACCTAGGGGAAAACGGCTAACGTGGCAAAGCAATTCTTCTGCGGAAGTTGTGATTCCAAATCTAATGCATAAGCTCTATGGGACTGACAGTCCCTCTTAAATGGTGCAAATCTCATGTGGTTAATCCAAAGTAATGACTCTCACACGAGTTGAATTAACGTCGCCTCAGACAAGGGCTATTGGCGTCATAATTTCGAACCACAGTCAAGTGACAAGCCAACACCTGAGTAGGCATCCAACGTAACTTTTAGGAGCGACATTGTGTGCAGCGTCGGGAGCATATTTAGCGTGCATTCACTCTTCGCGGTATTTATTCGCGTCGGACTTTTTATTGAAATAGCTTGAGGTAGGCAGAGCATCACATTAAAAAGTAGCACTGCACTGCAAAATTGCAGTACTTCTGGTCATCCTAAACAGAGAAATCAATTTATAGTGTGCACATTTACTTATGTTGTTTGGTTGAGCGGCTGACTTTGAACTCTGATAACGTGTCAAAAGCTGATGCACTTGAGCAGATTCGAACTACAACCTAACTGAAACAACAGGCTATATAGGATAAGGGTTGGTGTTTTCCCGCCCAAAACTAATATTTCCCATACCAATACGAAAAACTGGTAAATACTGGAAAAAACTTGGAAATAACTTAAAACATACAGATTTTGACTTGATCTGTATATTAATTTTCAAAATTCCATTGTATTTTCGATTAGCTTATTTTTAGAATTAGCAAAAGTTTAGAATTAAGAACTTGCTTTACTTTAAAGTTGTCCTGTCACAGTTTAAGCAATGCAGATAACTATGCAAAACATTTTTGAAATGAAACTTTGTTCACATTTATTAAAATTATTTTTAGTTAATTAATACTTGTTATAAAAGTATACACCTTTCTTTTATGTTTACATCCTTATTTTTTTTATTCTGGCTGTGATTGCAATTTTACCACTGTCTTGGAGGGGGATCCCTTGTCAAGCTCACATGTTTTGTTCCCCTCATTAAGGCTGTTATAGTTTGCGTTTGCCAAAGCCAAATAAAGTTGTTTGATTTTAGTAAGTGAACATAATGTAAAATGCAGGGTTGGCATGGTTTAAACCAAATGGGGTTTTTTTTTCAAAAAAACCAAAGTGGTTTTTTTTTTCAGAATTTTTTAAAAACATTTTTGAATTTAAAATAAATAAAACGTTAATTAGTTTTATTTGTAACTTCCACTTTGAAAAAACAACTCAATATGAAATATTGTGCCAACAGCTCCCCCTTTCAGAAATATCTTTTTGAGAGTGATTATGTAAAAGAGGTGTCTGCAATAGAATGGTGGAGAGGCCAAGCAGTAGATATAAAAAAGTTTAACAGTAACGTTTTTAGTGAAGTTGAACTCATTCTGACTGCTAAAGCAACAACAGCTAACACTGAAAGCATTTTTTCCTCTATTAGTGTAGTGCAGTCTAAATTGCGTAATAAGCTTAGGATCGCAAAAGCTGCAAAGCTAGTTTTTTGTTTAAAATGTTGAATTATAGTGATCCTTGATCATAAATTGTATCTAAAAAGTTTAAAATTATTACTTCATAATCACTTTAGTTATTTAAATTAAGGTTACAATACTGCGAATGGTTTAATTGACATCCATTACAAATTTTAACGGCTGTTATGTATGACTATGTGGCAATTGAAATAATTGGAGTATATTTAGCCCCAAAATTAGTTTTTTTTTTATAAAATATCAAATTTAAAAAAAAATATGGGGATCCTATTAGTAAAGTAAACCTTAAAATAAAGTTTGAAATTTATATAAACATCATTAGAGTCGTGCAAATCCACAAACTAGTTTTTAAAAAAACCTGGTTTTTGGTTTTAAAAAAAAAAAAAATTTTTCCAACCCTGGTAAAATGATTATAGAGTTTGTAAATTTGGAAAAATTTATAAATTGTACCTATATAGTTGATCGCGTGGGAAGTTAACAAAAGACATTTTGAACATCAAATTTAACAACAAAAAATGCTATTTATCATTTTTTGATAGAAAAAACAGCAATTTAATTTTGCAAAATGGACAAATCTTCCAAAGTTATTTTAAGTCAGTGGCAATTTAAAAAACATACTTTTTGTATATTATTTAAGGGTTCACATCTGCATAAACATAGATAATTATTTAAATACAAAATTAAAAACTTTCAATTCAGATTATTGAATGAAATATATTAATTAACCATTGTTTTAGTATTAAGAGTTTCCCCAGGTGGGAAATATATAATTTTTCCCAGGATGGTATATTAAATACCAGTTTTTACCATGGTATTTACCGGAGGTGGTAAATATCATGCCAACCCTCTATAGAACTACAATGTATTAAACATGCAACCAGAATCCTCTACAGTTCTTTTCAAATACATATTTTGATGTTTAGGGGATGCCACAGACAGAGGTTTACTATGTAATAACTAGGGATGCACCGAATATTCGGTTACTATTCGGTATTCAGCCACTTTAGCCGAATATTCGGTTTGGCTGAATAGCTTTACAATTCGGCCGAATAGTGAAATTAAATTTTTTTCAAATTTCTTCATGTTATCTTCTAAAACATCGAAAAATTCCCAAACAGGACTTGTTTTCTTTTTTGATAGACTCAAATACTTAAGTTTTTGTTATTTATAATGTTAAATCAAGCTCTACTCAAGTTGTATTAAATAAACAATAATTACTATATCTATCACAATTGTAATTTTTTTCACTAAAAGATAAAAAAAATTAATTTTGTAATTGTATAATAATATTGTAAGCCACGGTTGTTGTTTTTTCTAATTTTCATTCTACATCGGACCCACCTACTTCTGTTTTTGTTTTCATACTTATGTTTGTTTTCGTGTTTGGAATTTTAAGAAGTGGACTTTTTGGAAGTGTTGTGATTTTACCAAGTTACACTTTCTAAAAGGCTTCTTTTAATAACAAACGAGTACTACTTTATTATGTGTTGCTTTAATTAAAAATTTAATAGCTATATTGTATTAAAATTATTGTGTGATTGTGTACTTATACGTTTATGTTGAATTGAAATTGATGAATAATAAATACAACTTACTTAGATATCACAAAAAATAAAAATTTGTTTAGGTAGGCCGAATATTCGGTATTCGGTGCATCCCTAGTAATAATTTTAATGTAATTTGAGATCAAGGCTTTTTTTATAAATATGTACTACTTTATTATTGGAATATTCACATTTCATTTCTGTGCTACATCTAGTTGTCGTCTGTTGCTTCGGTTTTTCACATTGGCTGTCTTGTAAAAGTGGACACCGATCTTTCTGATTTTGTTGGCATTCATTATTCTTCTCCTCTGCAATAATACAAAACGCAGGTTAATAAATGATTAGAAAATTCAAAAAAACAAGATTCAGTAAATATTTGCCATTCATAATCTCATTATTGAAAAAAAAGGAACACTGTCCCATTCTTTTATAATAGTATTGGACACCCATTTTTTTTTACTAAGGAAAATAATTTATCTGAGTAATTTAAATTGGGTTACCTTTTCTTTTTCATTGTTTATCTTATTTTGTCTATAGTTACAATACAAACAACATATAAGTTGGATATTTATCATTGGACTGATATTTTGTAAAATCCCCATCATCAGGGGGCCAATACAATTATATATATTTAATATAAATAAAGCTTTCTGTGAAATTGTTAAGTGGTAATTTGATTCGTGAGTGATTGAATAAGTGATTTAAAAGGGAAGGCAGTTTTTTTAAATTAACAATTGAAGTACTTCAGATTCCATTTTTTCCCCTGAGATTTTCAATGTCTTCTGATTTCAATGCACTGAATTTTTTTTTTGATAAATCACACTTTCCCGTACCATTTCTAGTTTGGGCAATGGTAGTGGTAGCAAACAGGCCTAGCCTTGTGTCCGCCTCGTAACCCCGGCTGAGTCGTCAGATTTTCTTGATGGGAAAAATTTCATTGTAATCTGATTAGTAACGAGGCTTAGACACCAATAAGGCAGCCCCATTGTGAAAGAAAAGTTAATGTAGAAATAATTTTTTCAAAAATAACTCCTACCTGTTTTGCAGTCATTTTAGGAGCTTTAGGTTCGTCATCACTGTCATCATCACCTCTTCTTCTATTCCTGGACCTTCCACCAGATCGGTCTTTTTTAGCCTGGAAATTGGGGCAAATAAAACTTTTAAAATAATTGTTTTTACAAAAACTTAAAAAACTAACTTAGTTCGAAAGCAGACAAATGCACATGGGTCACACTTAAAAAAAAAACTAAAATTATAACTGAAATTCTTCATGTACCAATTAGTAGGGGAATTCTATTTGAATACTAGTAGAACATTATTTTGACATAAAACAATTTGGTTATTATGTTACTGGGTACTAAACTAAACTCCTCAGCCCATTAGTGGGCCAACGCCTGCCGTGCCAGCTTTCGTGACCTAGGGCTCTGGGGTGCTAGGCATATGTCCCGGTAAGGTGGTCAGCCTCATGCGAAACCCCAGTGTTTAGTTCCCAAGCATGCTTGGTACCCCTAACTTGACAAAATTGTTGATGTTAACTATCGATGTAAAAATACATTTATAAGTTGGAGCAAATGGCCACTTAAAATGCCTTAAACTCAAAAACGCCCAGGCTTTCATGAATTTCTGAGAATAATTCTATTATTTCTGCGAACCATTGATACATTTTTTTGACGAAACAAAAACTTACTGATCATACAAATAAAATAACATCAAATGTTATTTATAATTGATAAAAATTCTATATAATCTTTATATACATCATTTATTCAAGCGTAATGGAATAAGTTCTTTTACGATATTTTTTTAATGCAACTCCTTTGCATTTTTAAGTAAAAAAATATTCCAAACAGGTTTTTTTCCTACCATTTTGCAAACATGTTAATAGAATAAACACAAATTAAGACTCAGAGTAGTAAATACTTGACTCAAAATTATTGTCTAGTCATAAAACCAGAAAGGCCCTAATCTCAGGTAGAAGTTGTTGCATAATAACTAAAATTTTAGTAATACACCTTCTACTTTAACTTTATATAAATTGTTTATTAGTGAATAGACTTCATATATAATTCGAATAAAATGTGCACAATGCTAAGTTGTTTATGATTTATGAAAGCTTTAATATTTATATAAATTAAAATTGGTGTCAAAGTGAAACCAAAATAATATCTATACATAAATGCTCATATTATGGGTATTGGCTTTGGGCTATTGCCCATTTTATAAATGTCCAGCCCACTGGGAATTAGCCTGGCTCACATCTATAGGGTTATAAGGATTACATGTAAGGTGACAAATCAAAAACATTCTCAAAAATACATAAAGAAATTAATTATTGACTAATAATTAATATTGACTAATAATTAATTTCTTTATGCAATTTGACATTCTCAAAAATACATGAAGAAATTAATTATTTTAACTTTAAACCAAAGTATATATATATATTAAAGCACAAAATATATTTTCAATACTTACTTGTTTAGAAAGTTTAGATTGTCCGCCTTGTTTGATTTTTTTAGATTGTCCCTTTTTAACTTCTTCATCGGATAAACCTTCAGTTGTTGCTTTCTCAGTTTCTGAGCCCTAGGGGAAAAAAAATCTAATTTAGAATGAATTTTTTTGTATACCATTTTACATTACAGTTGAAATCTATCCGTATTGCCACACTAACATACTACTGGTTGAGGGCACATATTTATTAGAGTGATTTAATTTCTGGAAGTATTGAAAAGGTATTCAGTATAGAAAATAATCTATCAACAACAGCTATCTTTTAAATATTTCAAATTGATTTTTTCAGCTGCATTGTTAAATTATTTTTCTTTACATAATTAACTATAGTACAGTAATACATGAAAAAATATTGCCAGGGATCTGAAAAAAAAAACTGGATTTAAAAAAATAAATTAAAAAAGCCCCCCCAAAATAGTTTTTGTTTTAAACTACAATTTTTGACTTTTTCATTCTGAAGAGCTGTTTATTTATTATAATTTTTTAAATTCAACAAACACTGGAACTAAAATGCAGGTTGAAGCTTATAGGCTTAATCTGGAAAATGTGAACAGTACAATTCGTTGTTGTTGGAATATATTGATCGTTGTTGTTGAAATAGTAATAGGAATATATATTATATATATATATATATATATATATATATATATATATATATATATAATATATATTATATATATATATATATATATATATATATATATATTATATATAATATAGTGTTTTTCGTACATATTTTATATGAGGATCCTTAGATAGTTGTTAGATAGAAAAAAACCCAGCATGGTATGTTTGGAGCACAGAGTTTAGTAGTAGTTCTGCTGAATGGGAATTTAGTAGTTTTAGCATTATATTTTAGCAATCCTTCAAATTCTAAACACAAAGAGAAATTAAAATTATAAAAAGTTTTGAAAAACCAAATTTTTTTCCCAGTAAAAAAAATTAACAAAAAAAAATTGGTTTAATCCATGGTTAAAACGAACTGATGTATGATGAACCCAAATATGGTATAGAAGAACATGCAATAACATATCTATTTAACAGTCATAAGAAGACAAAAATAGAAAAACTAATAATAATTACCGCAGCTTCTTTATCAGGCTTGAGATCTTCTTCATTGAACTCTAATTTCACTTTTAAGTCTGCGTAGTCAACATCCGCTTCTTCATCTACTTCTTCCTCCTCATCATCTCCTTCCACCTGAAACCAAATAAATTCTAACTAAGTAACAGAGTTTAGTTTGAAATATTGTCGCCCTAGAGCTATGTCTATTGGTGGCATGATTTAGAATTGAGGCCAGGGTGTTGTAGAGAATAAATTTTAAAATGATCAGAAGATTTTTAACATTTAATTCAACTCACCACAGCACAAACTACCTAACAATAAGAATATATTGAGGTTCAGGACATCACAGGTCCTTTGGGATAACGAGAAGGAGCAAAAGTAATGTAACTTGTTTGGTTCGAATCTCACTTTGAATGAATTTGTCCAGCCCTTTTATGTAGGAATTGGTTAAAAGAATATATTTGAATTTGGGAGAGAAATTCGTGGGACAGGTTTTTGGTTTTACTTAGTGATTTCACAGGATTCGGGCGTACAGAGAAGTACCGTGTTCAAACGTTTCACTTCCCAAAATGGGATGCTGAAACAAAAATAGTTGAAAGAAATTTAATTAACCAAGATTCACCACAGAACACAGTCAACTGACAAGCCAACACCTGAGTAGGCACTCAACGCAACTGTTAAGGGCGACATCGTACGCAGCGCTGGGATTTTGTAGCATATTTAACATGCACTTCCTATGCACTGGGTGTTATTCGTTGGCCATGTATAGGTCGACAGTTATTTTGGCGATGCCCGGACCCGAACCTGGGACCATCCGCATGCAAAGCTAACACTTTTACTGTCTCGGCTCTTCAGCCCCTACTAAGTAACAGAGAATTCAATGCTTTGAACATGTTTGTGTTGAAATAATGTTGCACTTACCGATTCTTCGATGGGTGGAGCAACAACGGCATCTGTGTCCAACTCGCCAGACATGAATTCCTCCTATACAATAAACAATATTTTTAATATAATGTGATAATCACTTAATGTTTAAAGAACTTTTAATAGTTGTTAAATTACTATTAACCCATAGAAGCTGTGTTTTGCACACAAAAATCCAGTTTGATTACGAAAATACTAGTTTAAACTTAAATAAATTATAAGTAGTGTTAAAACAAGTAGTTAGTAGGTAGAAAAAATCCTGATTTTTTAAAAAATTTATATTTTAAAATCTGATTGTTTTATTTTTTCAACTTATTTGAATATTCTGCATTTTGGGAGAACATATTTTAACACTGAGTTAAAAATGTAAAGGGCACTTAGTTAACATGTACTTGTATAGAATTTATTTCTAATAATTTGTATTAATATTTCAACATTTTCCAAAATATATTTTTATGGATAAAATCAATAGAGGTTCAAATACATGAAGGTGCACAATTATTTTATTGATATTTTATGTTTACGTACAAATACACTAATTTTTCAGCCGTTTCTATTCCTACATTGTATTTTATAATAAAATGCAACAGTGCGCATGTAAGAAAAACTCTCTCGAATGTTAAAAAAAATTATCCTTTTGCAGGTAAAAAAAGCTGCAGAACAGCATCGATTTAAGTTTCCTCAACCAGTATCTTCAATCTTTACGAGTTTCTTTTAAACGAATTTTCCACCATCATAAGAAGGACATCTTTGAAACATTTTTTTCCAAAAGAAAATAATTTAGAATTGTTTTACTTCACCAAAAAAATTTATTTCAATCACACTCCATTTTTATCAAGTGATATGAATCAATCCACTCTATATCAAAACAATCAAACAAGAATGATGCAATATTTCAAAGTAATCATTAAAAACCCCTTATTTGTATTGGCAGTTATGTTCAGAAGTATTTTTTAAAACTATGACTTCAATATTATTTTAAAAGAAGAAACTACAACTCTTACCGGAAGGCCTTCGCTGATATCCGTTTTTTCTTCTTCTTCACCTTTAGAGTCACTTGAAGAATCAGTCAGTTTGACTTTATTCTAAACATAAAACATTGAAAACTATTAAAATACAATATTTTATTTAACCTTTTATCAAATTTTCTTGACTACACATTTGGAAAATCTGAAGTAAGTAAGAATTAAAGGTGTTCAGCAAAAATACATCACACTGTGTGCAAAAAAGGACGTATGGGAGAAATCTGACTTTACCATTTAAAAATGTCATAATATTATTCCAAATTTTAACATCAAGCGATGAAATTGAATCTCAAATCGTTTGGCAGACTAGTTGGGATACAGTTAGAAAAACCTTTTAAACCCAGTAATGCAATGCAACGGAAATAAACTACAGACATTTTTTCTGAAAAACTAGCTTTGTGCCAATAACCACTTTTTCATGCACAGTGTGTTAAATTAATTTCATTATTGGTTTGAAAGAATAAAGTAATAATATAAGAGTATTAATAAAATAATTGATTTTAATGAAACAAAAAAAGCTGCTTTTTAATTGAAAAGTTGTGCAAAAGTCATATTCCCACGACTAATGTATAAGAAAAAAACTCTTTGAGGAAATTACTTCATTAAGCTAAATTAATAATTTCCATTAGTGAATAAGAAACAAAATTTGGTTTAAGATTAGTCCGTATACAAAATCAACCCTTTCAAGTATTAATTTGCTAAAGCAATTTTCACTTAAATATTTTATAAGAAAGAACTACTTAGGAGTAATAAGTTTGTAAACTGATTTTGCACACTTGGGGATTACTTATGAGTTAGCCACTCAAAAGTATACAATTTTAGTGATAGAAATCACCAATAACTTGCCTGTCTCCTCTGTGTAACTGTGAACTGTCCCCTGTGTATCCCTCCGCTATTCCAAACACCGAACTGCGCTTCGATCAAACGGAACACTCAGACACTTGACTTTCTACTCTCTTTGAACGAGCAACGCTCGTTAGCTCTTCTAATGGCGGGACCTACAATGGTCCATTAAATCGCCCCTAAATTCTTTTAAATTACTAAACTTAAACTGTTCCAAATGATTTATTGAATAAAAGCTTTCATTCACTTCGTATTTTAATAACTTTGCTATCATTTAGTGAAAACTCAAAAAACAAAAAAAATCAAACTTAAACAGCAGGATTAACTCACCCCATCCACTGGCGGTTTCACAAAATAAGGCAGCTTAAGGCATTTGGTTTAGGATTAGTCCGTATACAAAATCAACCCTTTCAAGTATTAATTTGCTAAAGCTATTTTTACTTAAATATTTTATAAGAAAGAACTAATTAGGAGTAAGTTTGTAAACTGTTTTTGCACACTTGGGGATTACTTATGAGTTAGCCACTCAAAAATATACAATTTTAGTGAAAACTCAAATTAAAAAAAACTTAAACAGCAGCAAACTTAAACATTAACTCACCCCATCCACTGGAGGTTTCACAAAATAGGGCAGCTTTCCTCTCTGAAAGTCATTCAAGATCATTTTTGAAACAGTTCCAAAATCGGGTTCACCTCCCTGCAACAAAAAACAATCAAAATAAGCAACATATCCACATAATAGGGAAAATGTTTTACATTGGAACATTGTTGACAGTAGCAACATTTTCTTGCTAGATTACTACACAAGGTATATAGTTTTTTTTACTTTGAAATGAAGTTTAAAATGTTTTTCTATATGTATTTTTCCACGTTGATTATAAAAATATTGACAAGTATTTCAGAGCAGGAAGTTTTAGGCAAATGTGAATTCGAAAAACACTGATAAATGTATATATTTCCTAATTTCTGCAGCTAAAACCCATCGTTATGTTATGTACAAAAGTTTGTTAAAATTTTGTCCGAAATATGTTAGTGTACTTCGGGTTTGTTATCAGTCATTTTAGCAGAAATATTACTTTTTTTTAATAATTTATTTCTATGAAGGATCTGAATTTCATTCCTTCTGAACAGAATTTTTTTTTGGAAAAATAAGTACAAATTTTAAGTTAATTTATAATAATGGGGGAAAAATGGCAATCTCACACACTACTTGTTATTTATTTACAAATTGATTGAATACAATTAACAATGAACACATTAAAATGACAATTTTTTTTAAAAAAAGCCATTGACCAAGCTTTCCGATTAAAATGGCCCTGTATTTAAAATGTTATCAATTTTCTTCTTAATATGTAACAGGTACAATATTGAATTTTGTACTAAGTAGAAATAGTTAATTTAAGCATCTAAATCAGGAAATAAAACTTTTAAGGCCCGTAAAAGTAACCTTCTGTTTTAATATCGTATACAAAGTTAGACCTTGAGTAGTCTTCCGGCCCGTCTCGCAAACTGCTCCAAAAAGTCGGTTGTGTCGGTCCACTCTTTCACTCTATATGTCTTGGCCATGTATTCTGGCTTCACCCTGCTCATCAGCTCGGGAATGTGATCTTCGGGGCTCTCGATGTTCTCCACCCTCACCTACACGATAGAAATGGAATATTTCTTGAAAAGCCCATGATTGAGCTTAAATCAAAATATTATCTTTAATACAGTATATCTCGCTTATAGCGTCATTCAAGGAACCACCATATTTATGATGTTATAAACGAGTAACGTTATAAACATGGTTGCATAGTAAGTGTAGTAAATCATGTAATGTACATAGACTCTTATCATTAATTAAATATATGACATATTGTAACTTAACCCCCTCAAAATCTTTTATTTTGTACCCCAATTAAACTTAATACCTTAAATTATCTTTTTCATATATCCTTAATATCACTTAGTACTTTAACATCCCAACCACACCCTGTCAGCGACAAACAGTCGCCTAGATCAATCGTTCCCACAGAAACTGTTCAGTCATCACATTTTTAAGTTGATCTTTCAACTTTCTCATAACTCTGATTGGTCAGTGAAGCAGAGCTCGAGATTTTCCGCCATTTTTTTGGGCATTCGATCACACTCTCTCGTCGACCGCAGACAACAAATCAACTTTCTCTCGATGACTAGTTATTAAATAAAAGATCTTTAATTACTCCGAAGTTTCCCTGTCGACTTATTTTACATATATGTAAGGACATTTATTGAATGCATTTTTACCTTATGTGATGTTAGTAGTTTAATTTCTCTTTCACTGGTTAATAAATTTTTTTAGACAAAAAATAAATTTTGAATTTCAAAACTTTTTGCTATTGAGCGATACCGATTCTATTTGCACAAACGCAGAAGAAGCTTGGCAAACTGGTTGATGGTCTCACGAATTAGTACTTATGTATACAAAGTACTAATTCATTCTTTTTATTTAGACTCTCTAGTTAAGACAGAGTTGCCACTAATGCATCATTTTAACGAGTGTATTTAATGAGAAGTTATTAGCTTGAAAATGTTAGCCGTAACAAAATAGTTGTCTACTCATCGTAACCTAACGAAATCAAAACATCGCCACACTGTTTACCTTTTCAAGAAGAGTTGAGTTGTCCTCGAATCGATTAACTGTTGACTGATTTGCATAAGTGTCAGTCTCTCTGAAGCGAAATGAAATAATAGGACTAAGGAACTGATCCGATTTAATTGAAGTCTAGATGGTTTAAATAGTCAACGCATCGTTCAGACCTTTCCTTTCAGTGATATCATGTAGTACTAGTGTTTATTGTAATTGAATCCGGTTCGTTTCGTGGACGACTGCGTCTGTGGCAGTCGTGTGTCCGACAACAATTAAAGATGAGTAACTATTAGTTCTAGTTTATCTTTGTAAACTGACCACTTCCTTTTCTTGTACAATATTGAGTATGCAAATATTTATGTGTTTATAAAATGAATAAATAGAAATTGTTTGTTTTTTTTAAAAACTTGTTTTCCATTCTCGGCTGGATGCACACATTTTTAGTTGGAACACTTTTAGTGTAACAAAAAAGTGACAGGGTTTAAAAAAACCCAGAAATTTTACCCGCCCCCGAGGATGGCTTTTCCAACAATGAACCAGTCCTCCTTTGAAAGTAACCTGTCAAACTAATTATATCAATAGCTTCTAAATAAATTTTTTTAAATCTCATTATCTTATCTTAACATTTATATAAATTGCAAAATGAATTTGTAGTTACTAGGATTGGATTATATAGTAATTTATCCGAGGGTATATTTTTTAAGTGAGGCGCTAGACTCTATAAGATAACAAAAATTAAACATTACGTAAATCAGATTCGAGAAATTCGTAGTTCTCGGGGAAATTTTGACCGTTGAGGGCGTGATAACGTGAGGTTTTTCGAGCCCTGTTTGACAGTATTCTCTATTTTTAATTGAAAACAATAACATTTGACAGTATATTAAAAATAGTTTGCACATAATATATTTTAAACTCGAAAATTTACTAGAAATGTAATTAAACACTTAAATTTGCTTTTTTGTAGCGTGCTTATGATATGGGCTGGATCATAATTTTCGTATACATCTAAGCAAAGATGTAATAAGTGTAAAGAAAGGGGGAAAAATGCCTTATAAATTCATAGGATGGTTAAGTGTGCGTAATCAAGTTTTAAATTGGATACTTACAACTCCTTTGAGTACAATTTCTGTGTCTGTGTCACCTGAAGGGTAAACAACTCCAGGGCAATCGATAAGGTAGATTCTTCTCATAAGGGTGATGTATTGCCACACCTAGACAAAGACAAGTTTTAATTTGCACCATCGCAACCCATCACTTATTATATATAAACTATTCCAAACAATAGAATTCGGAATACTTAACCCATTAACATAGATTGGCAACAACAAAAAAGTGTCACATAAATATGAGCTTTTCTGCTTAATTTTATCCAAGTAAACAAAATATAAGACAATTGAAGATCATAGTATTAAAAATGTATTTAGAAAAAATTTAGTAACACGAAAAACAAACTTAAAGTTAACGTATTTATTCGGATATAAAGATGTTAATGTCAAAGTCTTTGTTAATAATGGGTTAATGCTTCAATGACGACTGTAAATGGCAAACTATATGTTCTAACAAAATATATAATAAATTACAGGGGTTGATTAAAACCACTAACTTTACAAGTATTGGTGCCAACACAAATTAAACTATGAAAAATGTAAATAAAGTTCAAACATAAACTTTAAAATAAGTAATAAAAAATATTCAGGTAAAGGTAATAAATTAGGTATAGGTAAGCTTATCTTCCCTAATGTCAGTTCAAGTCTACCTAGTTGAAACACTACAAAAAGCAAGCACATTTCCCATTTAATGACCATATGAGATGTGTATAAGATAGTTCAACAACCGGTATTCGATCCACGCTAGCAGCTTGAGACTCGGGCACAACCAAAACGGTTGCATTTAATTACAAGCCTGCAATGCAGCTCAATTTCTTTTATACACAAATATACTTCATTTTCTTACCTTGGTTTCACCTGCAATGGGGGCAACTTTGCAGACCTTCTTGGACCTGAGAGTATTGATGATGGAGCTCTTACCTACGTTGGGATAGCCGATGAAACCGACACTGATCTGCTTTTTGTCTTGATGGAGCTAAAAGAGAAATACATTTCGGTAGACCAAAACCACATGTTATTGGCTGATTTTTTTAAAGAATTAGCTAACTCTCAATCTTTATTTGAGGACAAACTACTTAGGAGATAATATTATTTTTATTCTAATTCTTAACTCGGAGACCTTTTAAGTTAGACCGATTTAGTTTCAGATAATGCGTTACTTTTCACAAGGGAAAAGATCTCTAAAAACCAGTATTTGAAAAATAACCCAGTGCATTTTAAAAAATCACTGAACGTATAGACAGGAAAATTGAGTTAAAATTACTAAAATACACAAAGCATCAAGATCTATCAATTGATGGAAGGGTTCAATAAATCAATACAAGAATTGAGCATTATAAACTGGTCTTTACTTTTCTAAAAATGAAGTGCAATAGAAAGTCAAACAATTATGTCACTTCCTTGGCTACAGTGGGATATAGTAAAATATGGTCTTACCTTTCCAAATTGCCTTAGAATATTGATGAGGGCTCCTTTTCCAAAGGGATTTGTGAGACTTGCATGAAACGCCATGGTCGGGCATTCAGAGGATAAAATGGTCACCCACCGTTGCTACAGAAAGAGGAAGTTATTTGAAAAAGTTCAACAAAAGAAAGATTGCATTATATTACCCTGTGCAATAAAAAACAAGTCATGAAATACAGTAAAGTCCCGCTTATCCGAAAGGTATGGGACCGGAGAACTTTTGGTTAATCGAGATTCCATAGGGATTTTCGGATAATCGGGAATCATCCACTTTACGCCTAGAAAAACGCTTGCGAAGAGAAAATTTGACGTTAATTTGGCTACAAAAATCTTAGATCAGGGCCTTAGATACATAATAGAAACGGATGATGAAGCCCCTACTTGAGACGTTCTCGTGTTTAAAAGATAGCGGGACAGGGCCGCTTTAAAACGAACCAAAATTGAGCAGCAAAAAAAAAATTACTGCATATTTTGAAAAATAAATCCAACTTCGTAAGTACGTATTTATTTTTTGTGTATATTTCTATTTACGCGTTTATGCGTACATTTCACATTTTAGAAACAAAATAAATTCTGGACGGTTAAGCCGAAGCAAGCCATAAAAAATATACTAAACTTAAAGTTTACGAAAAAGGGGAACTCGTTAACGCTAAAGAAATTACCAACATGTTCATTGACACAAAGATCTCAATTTTTACAAAAATGTCACTTAGCACGTTCTTCCACTAAGCTCTTCAATTAAGAAGTAAAAAGACTCCGCTTTTTTCCCCCCAAGGAAAAGTAGCATGTCTGTCCAATAAGTAGTTTGTTCTGTCATTAGCGCAGAACAAATGAGGAATAGAAGGACACACTCACTGTGACCCATGTAGGTACAAGATCACACTTGTTGAGCACAAATATGAGCTGCTTGTGGGGCTTCTCCTTGCGCAGGAAGTTCTCAATGTGCTTCGACCGCGTCCCCATGGGATCTCTGGCATCCAACACTTGGATCACCACGTCTGAGGAATCGATCACCTGGAATGGTTACAGTTCACTTTAAATAGATGATTGTGATCAATAAGTAAACCTTCATCAAAGTTAATACTAACAAAACAAGACATAATATAACGCCTGTCAATGAAGGAAATAAATAGAGTTATGTTAAGAACTGTTCTCACAAATGTTGGCACATGAAGCTGTCATTTTATTTTGAAGATTTAGTTGCTCAGAAAATGCTCAATTATGAATTCAGAAGAATGTTTTGCCAGAAAATTTTAAAACAACTAGCGTTTAACGTCAATTTAGTGGAATTTGAGGGTTTAAGAGCTAAAAATACACATTTTTGGTGTGCTTTTTATAAAAAAACATCTCTGCCAGTTTTTTTTTGTGATTAAAAGACCATTTTAACTTTTACTTAAATTCAAAATGTCTGATAAATTAACTGTTGCCAAAACGTTTTTTTTTAAACCTCTGAATAATCTGCTTGACCCTCTTGCTATGTCATTTTTCAATAAAATAAATCATCTGCTTGGGTATTGGTATTTTTGAAAGCTTGAACATTCTAGTTTATAATAAAAAGTGAGCATTAAGAGGGATTGTCAGTCCCATAGAGCTAATGCATTAGTTTTCTAATCACAACTTCCGCAGAAGTATTGCTTTGCCATGTAAGCCCTTTTTTCCCAGGTATGAGAATCAACATAACATCGAAATAAAACAAATTTTGAAACGAAAATATTATCTTGTTATTTAATTATATATTTTTGAAGTTTTAAAATGCCAAAAATTACAGCAGATGGCGACACTATTTTAAAACTTAATCAATTAATAATTAAATAACAGGATGTTATTTTCGATTTAATTTTGTTTTAAATTGATGTTATAATGATCCCCATACCTGGTGAAAATAGGATAACATGGCAAAGCAATTCTTTTGCAAAAATTGTGATTTCAAAACTAATGCATTAGCTCTATGGGACTGACAGTCCCTCTTAAGAAAAAAGAGTAAAATGAAATTATGAAAGTGAATTCTACAAAGGTCCACGTACGTGTACCTCTGCAGCGAAGAAGATAAAAAAAACCAAGTAGGTTTGTAACCAGAACTGTCACTTAAACAGCTTCCACACAATGTTTTAGTAAAAACAGAACGTTCTCTGTCATTTTCCCAATAAACATCTTTTAGTCGAGCCTTAATTTCCCATTTTCATTAACTGTCTTTCGAAAATTCAATTGATATTATTTATTGTATGTTAAATTAATTCATAGTCCGAAGAATAAATAATTGGTTAAATTAATGCTTTATACTTAAAAGCGAAACTTTGCATATTTTTTGTGCAAAGCTATGACTCTATTGTGATATATACTATGACATCATTCCAAACTGATTTATTTTTCTTCAAAAGTTTTATTATAAATAAAGTTTCTTGTGCGTTTGACGGCAACACTGAAACAATTGAATAAAAGTTGGATTTTCACAGTATTTCAATATTGAATAAATTTTTAGTTATTTAAAATGCACTTTGAATTTACTTTTTTTGTGTGTGTCTGAAATTTGGGACGTAGCCTTGCCTGATTTTTTGCTTTAACATGACGTATCCCACTTATTTGTGAGACCTGTGGTTCGTTCTGTGGAAGTGGGTGACAGACAGACACACAAACAGAACGATTATAATACCTTCCACTTTTTACTTTATAAACGT
The DNA here is from genome assembly GCA_019343175.1 of Oedothorax gibbosus. Taxonomy (NCBI): domain Eukaryota; kingdom Metazoa; phylum Arthropoda; class Arachnida; order Araneae; family Linyphiidae; genus Oedothorax; species Oedothorax gibbosus. The sequence goes on along the minus strand of JAFNEN010000656.1, from coordinate 257,034 downwards.
AGTGTGGAAGCTAAAACCGTCCTTCATCGTTGCCTCACCTTGTAGAGCTCATTCCACAGCCTCTTGGACTGCCCCTTGAACATGATCATCTCCCGGGCCACCTTCCTCTCCTCTTCTCTGTTCACCAGGCTCTTGTCCTTCGTGATGTCATACGAGCCGCTCGAGGCCTGGGCCGCACTCGCAAACTCCTGAAAAAGAAATGAAAGATCAGAGGATTCATTTACATCACGTATTAATTTGAACCTTCCGAGTGTTAGGACCGGTCTTTTCCATATTTTATATGTCAGACATTCTTTCAATTAACCTTTAACAACTGCAAACTTTTATTGATAATATACTGTTTCTAATATTGAAAATGATTTTAAAGTCATCTCTTTAAAAATAAACTTAATTCTGATTTATTTAAAATATGTTATTTGTTATAAATTTAATTTAAAAATTATGCATTGAAAGCAATCATACATTTTTGCCCATTTCCACTCAGAAGGATAAGGGAAAATGAGGACCTTTTTCAAAACAGGCACACAGCTGTTTTGAGTAAAATGGATGTTTTTCAGGACTTTGTGATTTATTTAGGGAAGTTTTAATTATTTATCTATACATTACAATTTTTAAAACTAACATAACATCTTGAGAGGTAATCAGGAATGATGTATTTTAAATTAGAGCAATTAAAAAATAATTACATATGGTTCTTAGATAAATGTATATTTAAATTTAATAAATGTATTGTCTAGAACCAAGTATTGTTTGTGTAAGTGTAAAATTATATAATCCGGAATATTGTAACGATAGAAATTTAAATTAGAATTTTTAAAAATGTATTTGTTATATTTAATTGGTTAATAATTAGTAAAAATTTAAATTTGTAAATGCATTTTAAATATTGAAGGTACAAAAATGTTAAATATATTAAGAATAATACTAAAATATATTAATTAAAAATGATATGAAATGTATATTTTTTGGATGTATAAAAAGTTTTGCTTTTTTTAATTTTCAGTTTAATTTTAAGTTCAATTGCCCACTTGGGTTTTTTCAAGTGGTTTTTTTTTAAACCCACCCGGGTTTTTTTGGGTCGGGTAAAATCATAACAACAATGCATTGATTTGTATAAGACTAAGGAAAAAAATAGACAGTTAATAATTGAAAACTATTAGTGCCCCATAATTTTTTCAAATAAAAAAATAATTACTACCTATTATAACTACTACTAAGAAAATTAAGCCCAGTGAACTTTGGTCTATTCATGCATACTAACAAATAAAGATCTTAATTTGACAGGTTTTGTGAAAACAATAAAAATTATTTAGATTTTGAAATCCGGAATTGCATGCAAGTAAATGTTAACACATACAATAAAGTATATATATGGCATAAAAATTAATAAACTCACTTCCAAATTGCAAGTTTGAAGCTTTGGTCTCTTCTGCCTAGTCTTGGATGAAAATGTCTTTTCAAAACTTTCTGTATCTAATATGTGAAATCTTTTGTTCTGAAACAAAATGTAACGAATTTTCAGAATAAAACAATACACAAAATAAAACCCAAAGAATAGCATATGCCTTAATTATGCTTTTTTTGTTGAGGAAAATGCTGAGTTTGTCGGTTTACCATGATTAAAACAAAAGGAAGGCAATTGCAACTAAATTGTGGGCTTCCCCATACCTTTTTCTCTATTTTTATCACAGGTTTTTTTAACCCAGGGAAAAAACATGTTTCTTGATCTTCTGAAAAATAGTAAAAGAGGAAAGTAAAAGGATTGGGGGTTGTTACCTTGGCACTCTCGTTGAGTAGTGTGATTGGGAGCTTGGTCTGCCTCATCACCACTTGGTAGGGATCCTTAAGAGCCTTGCCCAACTCTTCCTGGAACTTCTGAAGGGCACCTTGGCCAATCACCTTGGTGTTACCTGCAAACAAAGAACGTCAGAACTCTTAAGTCACAGGGTCTGAGTCCCAGCTCAGATTTGCGTGATAGAAAAATTATAAACACATGACTATGTGACAGGTAAATTTTTTTTAAAAAAAGTTATAAATTTATTAAATAGTAGGAAATGTAAAAGCTTAATTAGATATTCATGATATCTGGTCACTTCAAGTTGAATTAATTTAGTTATCTAATTTAAGTTAGCCATTGGTATAAAAAAAATGATTTAGTATCCTATAAATACTCAGATTCTTGTGTGCCTATTTAGCTTGGATTTTCTTGTCAAAATTAAATGCCTGAATACTTTAATATCCTTGAAGAACTCCGATTAACTGTAACCTGTGGCCCAAAGTTTGGTGACTGCAGGCCAGGAAGGAAGTGACAAAGAAAAATGGCCCGCAGCTTCAAGGAAATTGCAGAGTCTGCAAAAGGCCGCCAAAAAGCAGCACCATTAGGCTATGTCCTCACTACGACAACAAACGCCACAAAGGCAACAAATGCAACAAAATTTGGCAACCGCCAAGCGCCAAGCGATACAATAGCATGGGGGCTGACTCTGCCAAGTCGCCAATTTTTGTTGCTTTTGTTGCCTTTGTGGCATAGTCAGGACATAGCCTTAGAGACATGCTTCCTAGGGTATGAGACAATAGATTTAACAGTATTTTTAAGAACAATCAATATGATCTAGTTTTGAAAAAAGTATTAAACACACTTGGGGAAAAAATAAGAAATTGTTTAAAAAATCTTACAGGACTACCATACAACAATAGATTATTCTTCTAATTTCACATTCAAACATGTATACTAAATTGTTTAGTACATATATTTTTATCATCGGATGTGCTTCATTTTGGCTGGAAACAATTTAAACTGTTGTAATATATGGAACCAATGAATTCAACATTCAACAATACTGATGCTGAGACTGGTTCATAAATATAATAAAAAAAAAAATTAGTTACCAAACCACTTTTGATTGGGTGCAACTCTTGCAACTGATCCGGAAGGAAGCCAACTTTGAAATGGTGCAGCTTGAATTATTTTACCTTTACGATCTCTGAAAAATTCAAGTTTAAATAAATTAGGAATGAATTTTAAAAAATTGCAATTTTAACTTTGTCAACATATATCAAAATTGCTTATATATATTCTGAGTTTTTGCCAGTTTCTGCAACAAATGGGGCAGAAATAGGTTTTTACCATGCTAGTTTTAACCAGTTTCTATCAGTGGTTGTAACTGGAAGTTTGTGCAAGCATTGGTTTAACAAGAAATTAAATCAATGTTTAAGTTATTCAAAGAAAATTTAAGATGAAAAAATTATGTATGACAATTACCCTTTTACAGAAACAAAGCATGAAACATGAAATTTATCTGGCAAGTGGTTCCAGTACCTACCTTTTTGCTTTGAAGTTTTTATACATGAGGAGTCGATTAATTGTAGCTTTGTCTCGCATGTTTGGATTAGTCCTTTCCCGATCTAAAAGGATGTCAAATATTTAGCATCTATAGATGAATGTATAGCAGGAAGTGTAAAAGATCAATTATGTTTATGACATCTCTCTTATATGATTACTTAAATTATGCAATATAAAATGATTACTGATTAGCATTCAATAAATACTAAATTCAACTCGTGTGATTCATTTTGCCAATGCAATACAATATTTGAACTTCCCAAGTTAAAGTCGTCTTTGTGTGCTTGATTTCAGTCGCTCGCTCAAAGTCTACAAGAATGTAGAAGGGTGGTTAATTCCTAGTTTCGGTATACGGCGACTTTTTGAAAATTTTGGCGACAGAAAAAGGGCGATAAATAATTCCAATATGGCAACCATGTACTACTTCACTCCCACGCCTACTGCGATGTTTATGGCAACCCTAAAACCAGACGGAGGAAGAAAGGGGGGTTTGCACTGTGATGAGTCACTTTTGCTTATATTTTTGTTAGGATTCGTTCAGTCGTGAACGCAACGCTCATTTCCGGTCTCGCGTTTTTTCAGATGATGCTACTGGGATATTGGTTGCTGTTGTTAACGCGTAAATCTTATGGATTTTAATTTAAATTTTCTCAATTATTGCTTTTAAATGCGAAATGTTTAATAAATTTAATTTAAACCCTTTAATAATAACGGAAAAGGTGATGGATTCTATCCCATTGGATTTTTAACGCACGCACGCCTTTGTTGTGTACCAGAAAATTCGCTGCGTAATTATAGGTCTTTATTCATAATATAATTATAAATTTTTGGCTTTTTCAATTATCTTAATTATTTGCTGCGTACCTTGCCTTTATTTCAAAATTTTTTCAATATTCGCATTTTTCATTAATAATTTTGCAGCCGGATATGTGAACGTTTTAATAATCGGCGGAAACTTATTTTTATAAAAAAAATACTTTTTTGCTGTATTTTGCATGCTATTATCGTCGGTTAATTGTCAGCGTGGCTGTAGTCAACGTCAGATTTGATAATCTTGTTGTCATGTAGTGCTACGAATTTTGAAAATGGCGGCCATTTTTTTCAAAAACAACGCTTCCAGAACAGCGTCACGTGATCCACAGCTGTTTGACTTCGCGGTTTCCGAGTAGCATCGTCCAATCACGCGTCGCCATGCGATGTTTTCTCGCCAACAAGTTTGGCGAGAAATAAAAAGTCGCCGTATACCGAAACTAGGAATTAACCAGAAGGGTAACTACAGTAGAACCTCGACTATCTGTCTCTCTTTATCCGGAACTCTCTGTTAACTGACTGTCTGTTAACTGACTTTCCAAGGGACAGCATAAAAAAATCCTCAAAAAAGGATTATCAGTTGCTAACAAAAAAAACAAGTCTTAGAAATCGCATGCAATTGTACGATGAGGAATCTCCAGTGATGCTGAAATCAGAATTAGCTGGTGTCTCTGAAATTGGAAATCTGCACTGATTTTGAAAACGGAGTGTCTATGTGCACGGGCACCGTACACGCATTGCGCGTACGGGTAGTAACTGCGCAGGACCGAGGCTTATTGACAGTTTTAGTTCGATTCATCCTTGACCACCGTAGCTTAGTGGTAGCATAAGAGGTTCGCATTCGATAGGTCTCGGGTTCAAAACACGCCCTCCGCTGAATTACACATTTTTAATAAGATTTATTTCACCCTGAAAGATCATTGATTCAAATTGTTCCGGAAAAGTTTACTTACATTTTTTACGTTTTCATGAAGTATTTAAATTTCTAATTTTTTGAACTTTCATTGCAAATGGCTAGAATTGATGTTTTTTTTAGAGAAAACAAAATTCCCGGGGCCCCAAACGAGTGTTTAGGCTTTCAATGCCCCTTACAGTACTGCCCATGTTGGATACTGATGTTTTTATAGAGAAAACAAAATTGCACGGGGCCCAAAAAAGAGTAATCTCAACTTTCAGGTATATCATGTCCGGTTCCAGTAAGCCCCGACTTGAGCATGCGCGTTAATACCCGTACACGTAATGCGTGAACGGTGCCCGTGCGCGTAGCCTCTGCCTTTTGGAAATGGGAATCTCTGACGTTTCTGAAACCCAGAAACTTCTTTGATTGTCAGATACAGAAGATCAAAGAATAATATAAGGTTCATCAGATATCATAGCATCCTATAAATGCCAGATTCTAATCAATACAAAACAAATTATAGCATAAATTGAATAAAACTTGAACAATGAACAGATAAAAAATTGGCTTTGATGACAAGAACTCTTTGATCTGTAAGAACCTTGATTGAGATATTTTCAGATAGCGGTCTTCGTACTTTCCATTTTTGCATTTACCGAGAATAGACGATTGATACGAAATTGGTTTTTGAATTCAATGTAAAGATATAAAACATACCGGGATTAAGACTGTGCGTCGCCTTTTTAATAGGTCTATTTGCTCCTTTGTTTCCATCTCTTGGTCTTGGTTTAACCATTGTTTGAATAAAAAGTGTACAAGTTTATTAATTTTTATCAAATTTAACACATTTAACAAGCACTAATTACATACAAAACATAAACACGTTTATTTTCTTTTGAGAAGAAAGAGTTGAGTTGAGAAGTATCAAAGATGATGGTTGGACCACGGTTGGACCATAGCCCGTTGTACTTTAGTATAAAAAAAAATAATAGATTTAAACCTTAAAAAGTTCCCAAAACTATTAAAGTTTTATTAAAATATCTTTTATTTTAAAGAACCTTTTAATTTTAACTATATAATTTAGTATTTGAACAAATTTACTTTCTTATCTAGTTAAATGAAAGTGAAGTGAAGATGTCTTAACAGAAAACCGACATGTCTGAAAGTTTGTTTTGGTATCAAATTTCTTGATTTGTAATTCTATAGTTTATTTTGAAGAATCGTTATTTTTACGTAATAATTCTTTTACTTGACGAAATATCATTGTCGGAAAAAAAATGTATTTTTATAAAATTTGGCACAACTTTTATAAGAGCGGTCGCATTTGAGGTCATCTTCACCAGCAAAAACACATGTAAGGAAACTATTTTTCATCCCTCACCTTGGAAAACAAACTTTGATGCATGTACGTGTTTCTATGGCGGATCCACCACACTATGTAACTCTGTGATTGCCTCCTCTGACCTTGACATTTCCATCGGAGTTCGCGATAGTCATGCCCCATCACCACCAAGTGGCCTTTCACTCGCCGGCCTATTAGCGCTCACAAAGATGACCTGACTCCCCACTCTCCAAACGCACCATGTACATAACGACCCTGCACGACTACGATCTCGTGACGGAGTCGGCCTTCCGCAATGCCTCCCTGGAGGACCTCAACCTCACATCCCCACAAAATTCCACCTTCAACGGCCCCTTCGACTGGGTGGTGTGCGTGGGGTCGTGGCTCCCCCCCAACCACCTCCTGTTCCAGATCGCCAACGTGTTCCTCCTCCTGTCGTATCTGGCTCCCGTGGGGACTTACGGGCTTCTTTACCTCCGTTCCTGCCTCACAGTTGGGTCTCTCTTCTTCGCCCTATGGGGCTGGCTTGTGTTGTGTGCCTTGGACACGCTGCTGTGGAACGCGGCGTTCACCCTTATCAACCTGTTCCACGTGGGGGCGCTGCTGTACATGTTGCGGCCGGTCCGCTTCCCCGCCGAGCTGGAGGAAGTGTACCGCGATCTGTTCCGACCCCTACGGGTGACACGACACCAGTTCCGAACGGCCCTGCGGTACATGCGAGAGGTGAGGCACCTCAAGCCGCGGGAGCCCTACTGCGTGGAGAATGTCACAAAAGTGGATCGGCTGTCGCTCGTCATTGCTGGGAGGTATGTGGGTAGTTTAGCTTCCACACTGCGTATATATGACTTCAATAGTAGAGGATGTTATAACCGTTCAGTCTGTCTGTCAGTAGTCCGCTTTCACATCACAAATCCCACAGAGGTGTTTTGAATGTTGCTCAAAACTGTAAATCTTCTGCTTATCACTTGTTGCCTATTGCAAGGAGGTATGTGGAGTAGTTAAGCTTCCACACTGTGTATGCAACTTGGATAGTAAACGATGTTGTCCTGCCTAGAGTGGCTGGAATTCCTACTCTGGACCGACATCAGGTGTGTTGTGGACACTGCAGTAACCAGAACAATTATTTAGAATGTTTTTACCTCAAAATAATTAGTTCTTTTCAGTATATTTTTATATAGGCTAGAGTAATTGAGTGCTTGCAACAATGATCTATGTCATTAAGCTAGTTACTGCAGTTTACCTGCCCACAACTTTTATTTCTCCCATAGCATGTCGGTCGAAAGTATGAATGCTTTGGGATAATCTGCTTAATCAGCAAAATTTTAGATGCATTGAGCTTTTTTGTTGTATATTATAAATTAAGAATTGTTTGGCAATATTTTGCACCAAATTTCTTTTTGGCGTCTAGCAAGTTTTAAAGTGTGTGTTTTAAGATTTTTCAAAAATAATCCATTTTGCTTTGTCAAAGTTATCAAGTTTTCACTAATAATAATCATATTAATTTAGATTTTTAAGTACTACTTATTGCACTACTGCCTTTGATTAAAGAATCTACATTCGTATTAAGTAAAAATAATTATTAATTGTAATTTCTAATCCTTAACATTTTAAAAAATATTTCTCACTGCCTATTTCTAGACTCTGTCCAGAGATAAAACACAGAACCATCTTTTAAAGAGGCTGAACTATGTTTCCCGCTATATATGTTTGTTAATCATTACATGAACAATTGGCCAATTAAAAATTGTGATTGGCCAATTACAAATTATCGGAGTAATCAAACAATGCTTTAATTGATTGACCTACCTGGATTACTTTGAACAATGCTTTTCAAGTTCAGTTTATATTGCAGAACCTGCTTAATTATTTTCTGTACAGTTCCCGCCACCCTTATTTGTTACACTTTAGGAATGGAACCGGTATTTGAAAAACCGGTTTTCTGAAAAACTGCCATCCCTAACGTGTTCTAATTTGGTTGGCGGCGAGTATAGTTATTTGACTGAAAAGAATAACGTGGCCATGAAATGCCACATTGGATGACACTTACATTACCCTCAATTTTTTTTTCAACGTTATAACCCACATGTTAAATCCTACCAGGGCTATCCTAAATTGTTGTATCTAAAATTTTAAAACTACTGCTATACTAAAAATGCAAAACTCTGGTAATTCTATAAGCATGCAACTCCTGTCATCTTAAAAAGTTGCCCAATTAGACATTTTAGAACTCTAGAATCTGTGGGTAATTTAAAAATTATATATATATATTATATATATATTATATTATATATAATATTATATATATATATATATATAATATATATATTATATAATATATTTTTTTTTTTTTTTTTTTTTTTTTTTTTTTTTTTGAAAATGCTCCTAGAAAATGTGCATTTGCTTCTAGTTTTTTAAATTAGTTGCATAGATTGCTTTAAATTTCTTTATCCAATTTCTAACAATGTTCAATTTAGTCTTTGCTGCTTAACAAAAGTGTTAATGTTAATACGTATTTGTAATTCACAATTTTATTTTTTCAGGTTAGTCGTGTCTCAAAACGGTCATGCTCTGCACATTGTGGACAGCAAACAGTTTCTAGATTCCCCTGAGTGGTTCGGAGTCTGTACAAATGACACTTATCAAGTAATTATATTACTAAATATCCTAAATTATATATTCTCATAATCCTTTAACTATAAAACTAGATAATAGATTTCAGATTCATAATACTTATCTGCAGTATTGTGAATATTATGACATATTTCACCTTAAAATAATTATGAAATATTTTGCTTTGGCTTAACTAAAACAAATATTCTTTCACATTATAAGTGCTCTAAATTTGAACATTTATGGTAAAATGTGTTGATAGAACTGTAAGCTAGACATTTATGTAAAGGCTGCAAATGACTTAACTTTGCCACTATGATCATGCATTACTGTACCGAAATGGAGTAACAAAAGAAGAAAAGAAAGAGTGTCGTACTTGGCAACTTAGCACTTGCTTGCCAAAAAAAGTTTCCACTAACCTTTTTAATTTTGAGGTTCAGATATAATTCTTCTAATCTATTTCTGCCCAGGTGTCCATCACCGCTTTAGAAGAGTGCCGAGTCCTCGTCTGGCATAGAGACAAACTTAAACTCTCGATCAGCGGTGACCCGTTTCTTCAGGCTATCTTCGACAACGTCCTGGGGAAGGACGTCGTCAAGAAGCTGCTGCTGGTGTCCGAGAACTCGTGCAACGGCGTGTACGTGTGTGACGACGTCGTGGCAGAGACAACAAAGCTGCTCAACAAGAACAGGCAGGGACAGACGGGCCTGGGCGTGCTGCTCACCAGACAAGTCAAAAGTGAGTTAGCCATTGCAACAGTAGAAGGGTCTAGTTGTAAAATTCACATTCTTCAAAGTATAACTAACATAAAAGGCCCAGACTGTTAGCAAAATTATAAGTTTTTTTTCTCATACAAATATAGTTCTTTATAGCGGTGACGTCATCGTTCTACTGCGTAGATCAGTGACGTCACAGCGTGTTGCTGCGGAGTGCCGCGTACGTTTGTTTACGTTCTCTTTCACCGGAGCTTCCGGGTACGCATGCGCAATGCGGATTTTCAATTACCGCGGCTGCGGTGCTATTGTTTAGCGGTATATTTAAGCACAGGCTTTAATATTTCTTACTCACTCTTTCTTTTTATAAGCTTCGAATCTGGTGGTGATTTGAGTTGAAGCGCCGGTGAACTGATAACAAACATGGCGAAAACGCCCACTGTTTAGATATCTTTATTTTTGAGCTTTAATTGTAAATTGTTTGATTTATTTTTAATTAAAAATTATTTTGATGAAATTCGTTTCTTGCTTCGTCACTTTGTAAAGTTTCATTCAACATTTTCAACTATCGCGGCTGCGGTGCTATTGTTTAGCAGTATATTTAAGCTCAGGCTTTAAAATGTCTTATTCGCTTTGAATCTGATAGCGCCGGAGAACTGTTGACAACATAGCGACAAACGCCCACTGTTTAGATACCTTTATTTTTGAACTTTAATTGTTTATGGTTTATTTTTAATTAAAAATTATTATGATCAAATTCGTTTCTTGCTTCATCACTTTGTCAAGTTTCATTCAACACAGACAATCTCTTCAAAAAAAATTTTGAGGATCATGAATTCTAATGGATGAACCGGACCCCATATCTTAGTTATACCTTGTAATGTATAGTGAGGGAACTTTCCATTAATATTTCAGGAGAGTAAAAGTTTTTTTTTATAATTATGGGAATTATTTATTTTGCCTAATTTACAACTTTAATGTAAATAAGTGGCAGTGCTGCTCACCAGACAAGTGAAAAGTGAGTTAGCTACTGTAACGGTATATGTATGAAAGGTCTACCGTATATACTCGTATAAAAGCTGATCCGTGTATAAGTCGACCCCTCCTTTTTAAGCCAAATATCCTTTCAAAATCAGTAACCCGAGTATTAGTCGCGTTTGGAAATAAAGACTATGTTTATTTCTTTACACACTCGAAGACTGGTTGCCTGAACTGCCCTGTACCAAAGCTACACTGTGGAAAATACACATCACGCCGAGTATTAACAATTAAGCATCATTGGCGAATACTGTGAATCGATACCAATATTATTTCATCTTCAGAATTTAACTGCTTTTTTGTCTTTATTTTTAATGGATTTTATCTAAACCTTAAGTTTCATTGAAATTTAGTTTTAGTTGAAGGATAGGGGATTTTTTTTTTGATTTGATGTTTCATGTATAAGTCGACCCCGATTTTTACGCCACTAATTTTGTCCGAAATTTCTCGGTTTATACACGAGTATATACAGTAGTTGCAAAACTCCTGTTCTTTAAAGTATAGCTGCGATATAGGGTTCAAGCTGGGACAATTGCACAAATTAGGTTGTCCCCTACAGGTCACGTCCATTTTAAGGGCCAGTATTCATAACTATTACTTTTAGTACTAAAATGATAATTAAACACTGTACGATATCACAATTTTCATTTTTTATCAGGATAATATGTATGGATAATTATTGCAAAATAATTTTTTTAAAAGGAAGTATTAATTTGTGTAAAGTTCTGTATAGAGTCTGTGAGAGTTTGGCTGTCTGAATTGACCATTTTTCTTTTATCACATATAAATTGTTATTTTTGAAGAGATAAAGAAAACAAGTTCCAAAAACATATTTAAAAATAGTTAAATTCTGCAAGCCTTTTTTTTTTGAACAACTTCAAAAACTTCCAGATTTGCAGAATTTAGTACTAATTTAACCCTTTCAGTCCCAATGACAATTTGGCATCAGTATTTTAGAAAAAAAATTCTGATCGTCTATAGCCATTTATCATATCAAAAAGCACATCATTCGATTCTTCAAATTTTTTTCTACTAGAAAATATTTTTTATTAATCCCATTAGATGTCAGCCCTATAATTTTTTAAAAATTATGATCAGAAACATGATGATGCCAAATGGCATCACTGGGACTGAAAGGGTTAAACAAATCCGTGTTTGTTGATTTTTTGTAAACTTCATCTCATTGTTCTGTTTGAATGAGCCTATATCTAATAAGTTCTCCATTTTAAACCCTTGACTATAGATTTAATCAGGGATTGGAAAGTTACTTTAAAAAAGTAACTCTGTTACAGTTACAGTTACTTAATAAAAAAAGTAACTCTGTTACCGTTACAGTTACTTAATATGAAAAGTAACACGTTACAGTTACTTAGTACGAAAAGTAACGATTCACAGTTACTTTTTGAAATTTCAAGTTATGAGAAAATTGTAATTTAGCCATCTTACCATTTTTCAAAGAAAATCATTATTAACAAAACAATTTCACAACTCTGGCTGCCGTTAGCAGCCAAAGTGGACAATGCTAGTTTGCTTTTTCCCTCCCAAGAAAAGCTCAGATTTCGGGAATGCGAAATGTTCCCTTCTCTCTTAGGAGTGGAATTTATAAATAAGCATCAGACAGCCTTCGGAAAGTAACGGAAAAGTAACGCAATTTTTCGTTACTTCGTTACCGCTAAAAGTAACTAAGTTACAGTTACTTTTTCTGAAAAATGTAACGGCGTTACCCGACGTTACCTAAAAAAAGTAACTGTTACAAGTAATGGCGTTACAAGTAACGCGTTACTCCAATCCCTGGATTTAATTTTGCATTCATATAGTATATTGTTATCCCTTTACAAATTGATAGAACATATAAATGTTTTTTGGGTTGGTTTATGAACATTTAATAATTCAAATCATTTGAAATGTTTCTTTCCTTAGATCGAGATACTAATGTCTGGAATCTGGCCAAAAAGGGACAAGTGGACTATGAAGCCGAAACTTCTGTCTGAGCATGCCTTCATTATAATTTTAGTCTTGTATTATTGAGCTCGATTACCACAGGTGCCGACTTAATATTGATATAGGGGCCAACGCCCTCTCTAGGGCCCCTACTATAAGGGAAATATAATTTGGTCTCCACTGTTGTATGAACTTTACCTAGTTTGTTAAAGAAAATTAATAGATTTTGTGTTAATTATATTTCAAAAGAGTTATGATTGTCCAAAGGGTATATAACATTATAATTTGGGGTTAGCTGTGAATCACTCAAATGAAAGAGGCAGATGTTCAGTTTTATAACATAAAACATCAGCCCTTCTTCTACTGCGTTTTATACAATGCAAGAGAATAATAGTATATCTTGCCCCATATATCTTGCCATATAGATTCTCTTGTTTAAAAGACAGCTGTTAATGCGAATTCTTTAAAAAATAAAAGCAACTTAAACGGTAGAAAAAATGCTTTTTTTTTGCAGAAAAAAATTTAAGTCTGACTATACTTTCTTCGTTCTATTGTATGTACCTAATTCAGGCATACTTTACTTTAGATAATGGGAGGGTTTTAGGGGGCTTTTATTTAAGCTTATCTTTAAGATAGTCATTAATTTATTCTATGTATAAAATTAAGTAAACATGCGGATATATTTTGTAAAAATATAACAAAATCTCTAGAAATCGTAAAAAAGATCAAAGTAGGTATGGGGTGAATTTCCCAAATTAGCAACGACATCTGCAACACACAAAAAAAGTAGTTTAGAACCTCAAAATTTGAGCTTATTATTTTAGAGTCGATCAAAATTGCAGATTATGGACAAAATTAATATGTTTATATTGGCTGTTAAATAATGTCTCTTAGGCTGAAAATTAAGCTGTACTCATTAAGGTGTTTAAAGCAGTTCTTTTGACCTAAAAATAAATATCTAATAATTCTTTAGATTAAAACAGAGATATGACTTCAAAAATATTTTTACAATCTTGTCCCCGTGGTTAAAAGCCATAAGTCGGCACCTGTGTACATTACTATAGGACTTAAATGGTTATAGTATTATTTAGTACAGCTATAAAGGTTTGGAGAAAATTGTAGGATTTTGAATAGTTTTAAAACTGTTTTGTAATTTATCTTTCTTTTAAAAGATAAATATTACTTAGTTTTTACTCATTTAGATCAAAGTGAGAATCTCATATTTTCTATGTTTGTCTTCTATAACTATTTTAGATTTTTGTTGAACTAATTTACTTATACCTTTATTTTTACAAATTATTTTTATTTATATATGTTCTTGTGTCATTAAAATAATCATAATTTGCCAAATTAGCCAAACTATTGATATTTATGTGTTGTATCTAATGAATGGTTAACTAAAGAATATAGGTCATTGTGTTTGTATAAACACTTCACAATTTATAAGCATTTTTGGGCTTTTCCAAAGCTTAAAGCATTAATAAAAAAAGCTTTTATTTTTAACCAAAGAAATTATGTATTTAATATAAATAAATGTGAGAACTTAATTATTTAATCAATCAAGCTTTATGTTGTAAACATACTGCTTTTGTTAAAAATATCTTTCATATTACAAAGCTATTGTAAAATGTGTTTCAATTAATAAACATGTATTCTCGTCATTTCTGGTTGTGTTCTTATTAATATCAGGTAATTAAACGAAATATTTTTCTTATATTATTGTTTTCTTTTCAAAACAAGTAAACACAACTTTTAAAAAACTGCAAAACACGACTGTAAAAAATTATGAATTAGATATATATTTTTTAAATCTTTTGAAAATCAAGCCTGTTTTCATCTATGGATTTTGCCAGTGGCGGATCTAGCCAGGGGACGCGGGGAGCAACCCCCCCCCCCCCCCCCCCCAAGATCTGTTGACCACAAAACACAAAAATTAAGACAAAAGAGGGGGGGGGGGGCCTTGAACCCGTGTTATAGTGAAATTTATCGCCTAATATTAAAAAAATGTCATAACGAAAGACCACTTCACATTTTATAAATCTGTGTAAAAACAAAAATGTCTACCTCTAGGATCGGTAAAGGTCACAATATTACGCAATGTTAAAGGAAAGAAATAACGAAAACTAACCAATCGTGGAAATAAGATTTTGGAAACAATTTTATTATTATTTATTTGGAGGGTGGCGCCGATTATACTCTCAAAGATATTCCACAGGCATGTGCCATCTGGGAATGAATATTTTTTTAAACGTTTTATTTTTAAGGTTTTTAGTTTGATTATATTATCAAAGTGAAATAAGTGTACTTCAACTTAGGAGTTTTCGCGTTTTTTCTCTCTCATATTGTACCATCAAATTTCATGAGAGCAAGATTGGATAATAAGTGTAAGATATTAGCTTCTTTATTTAATCAATAAGTAAGTTCTTCTTTATAAAATTTTCTTGCTATTGCCTCAATGATATAAAAATAATATAGTACGTTACCATTTTTGAAGTTCCTGACTTATAATATTTGTAAAGGTGGCATTTGTTGTCTGGAATTACTTTTGAATTGGTATTCGAAAATGAGGTTTCTAAGAATATTTTATTTATTATTATTTTTTTTAATGCCAACTTCTTGCTGTGCTGCTTGTTCAAAACATTTGTTAAAGAAAGCTTGCATAGAATATCATCTATATTCATCTATTTCATCATAGGTCGTTTTGAGAGTGAAACCAAAGCAACCAATGAAATCGCAGTACATAGAAAAATGAAAACAAGAGCTTTACATCATCTGAAACATTCCCATTAATTGACTTTTCCCTATTTATAGCACTTAATTTTTTTAAAAAAAATTATTCATCAATAATCTATTTAACAATACCAACATTAGTTATGTAAAGTAAAAACTAATGTAAGTTCATAAATAGTAGTTAGTAAAAAAAAATACTAAAATATGTATTTACCATGGAGAATTAAATTAAAAAATAATAAAAATAATGTTAATCAAAAATAAAAAATAATGTTAATTAAAAAATAATTTGAATTAAAAAGTAAAATTATTTTAATTGAAATATAATATGAAAAAATTGAACCGCCCCCCCCCCCTCCCCCCAAAAATTATTTCTAGTTGCTCCCAAACTTTTTGTGATAGTATAGTTGGGTTTTCAGGCAAGTTTTTGGGTGCGCCCCCCCCTCAGAAAAATACTAGATCCGCCAATGGATTTTGCATGTAGTCCAAGTGGGTACTTTTTTTTTAACAAGGTTTCACCGTAATGAAATTATTGATGTACATTTCAGAACATTTTTTTTATATATAATGTTAAAACGATTGGATGCTTTCAAGCTTGCTTTAGTCTTGCTCGTATCAGGGGTGCCGATCCCCCCCCCCCAGAGCTAACGACGCAACGCACCCCCCCCCCCTAGAAAATTATTACCCCCCCCCCTAAACAAAAACGGTGATGATTTTTTATTTATATGGGCCAATGGGAGTACCTAACCAAAGTAGCATCTAACTACATCTTTACGGTGTACAGGGCCGTAAGTTATAGGGGGGGAGGGGGGAGCCTCCCCCCCCCCAATAATTATACAAAGGGCGCCATTTTGGGCGCCGTTAGGCGCCCAAAAAGGCGCCATCTTTAACTTTTTTAACAGTTCACTTTTTAAACAATTATTTTTCAATAATACGTAATTGTATAATTATTTTATTTTTTAATTTCCCCTCAATAATTTTTAAAACGCTATTTTAGCCCAAAATGGCACCATGTGAATGGCGCCCTCTCTAAGATTTCATAATAAACAACAGAATCTTAAACTGGTATGAAGAACATACTGGTATTTTCAAAAAATAACGGAAATCTTTCACTCCAATTATTCTTTCCTCCCCCCCCCCCCCCCCCCCCCATGAGATGGAGATCCAAACACTTATACTAGTTAAAAATTATCTTCGAAACACAATATTGAATTAAAAAAAATATATATATGTGTGTTGGTATTTCCCTAAGTATGAAATTACCTAACAGTTTTGCCCTCTTTGCTCTTTGACAGGCTTGCAAGCTTCGATTCAGGCTGTAAAAATGGGTAGTTTAATTATCAGTTGCACTCAGTGGCTCCGGAACCAGTATGGCAGTTGCCATACCAGCTTTTGCAGTGGGGCCGGATTGGTATGGCAGCTGCAATACCAACTTTTGCACAGATTATATGTTATGTTTTTCTTTTCATTCCACAGAATTTCTTTTCATTCCAAACCCAAAAGTGACCGTGTAAAAAAATACAACAAAAACAATCTAGCTTGCAAATCTAGCTTGCAACCCCACAACCACCACACCGAGAAAGATAACACGTTTACCCATTCCCCTTGGGGTCTGCAGTAATGGGCTAATGTCCCATGTTTCGGGGAAATTTTTAGTATCGCTTTTCACTATCTGAACACAGGGACACGGCTAAGAAATTCGGACAAAAGGAAGCATAAAAAAGGCTCGTTACTGTACTCGGGATTGTAAATTGTATAGCCACCCTGGTAATGTTGTGTTTTTACTTGGAAATGGTCATCCCTGGACCTTTTCGACAGTGACTGATACGTCTTTGTGCAATCTCAGCTCTTTCAGTAAACACTTAAAAAGTTTCCTCCTGTTGTGTTCAAGTTGTTATTTTTTCTTCGTTCTTTCCATAATTCTATGCTGACCAATTCTTCTGTTTAAAGGTAACTAATGATTGTTTATTGTTGTCATAATCGTTTTATTTGAAACTATTTTAACTGGATAATTGTTAATGTGACCAGATGTCCCGATTTTGGCGGGACAATCCCGCTTTCTGTCTCACTGTCCCGAAGACAAAATGTTCCGCCTAAACGTCCCGATTTGATTTTATTGCCCCGCTAAGTACTGAAAAACAGAATTTATAAATCAAATACTTTAATGAAATTCTAACGGTATTTCATGCTTATCTTTTTAATAAAATATTTTTTCTGTAGACATCATTATAAGTTAGAAGTATAATAATAATACACACTTAAGAAATTTGAGAAGCTCTGTATTATTATATTTGATTACTCGGTATAATGGAACTATTTTTTAGTTAATTTTCAGTCTTTAGTTGTTTAGTATAAGCAAAATATTTTGTTTATATTTGCTGAAATTTGAGGAAATTAGCTAAAAAAAAAACTTCAGTAGCGAAAATATTGTATGCATGTTATGTCAAAAATGATATTTCAAGTACCATCGAATGGGGTAACTTAACTTTATCCCAAGAATTTAAACCCTAGTACTGACTTTCTTCTTAAATATTTTTTTACTGATAGGTCAAAGCAGAGTTGCCCCTCATCGAAAAAGGGAAGCACCTTTTGGAATATCTTTTATAATACGGAATTACAAGCTATTTTTAATTTTCCTTTAAAAAGGTTTTCTTTACAGCCAAAGCTATCGGAATCTAAATAATTGGTAAAAATTCCGCTCAAAATTTATGTAATTATATTATTTTTTAAAACAATAAAAATAGCCGGACACGTGATCCAATCAAAAACGGCTTCCAATTCATTCCCTCAATTCTTAATGCATAAAAAAAGTTTATCTTGGTATAGCTTTTTATTTAATACAACACATTTGACATTATCAAACACATCAGAATTATTTTATAATGTTTACAGATATTGTTTCACTTAAAAAAAACCTAAAATTTAAAAAATTAAAGTTAAATATAACAAAATTCTTACCGTGAGACTCGGAAATGCACTATTTAATTATGTTCAATTACCCAGACCCGTCACATAATTGAGACAAAGACGACACGTATTTTCCTACTGATTCTAAAGCAATCATTTAGTTATTTTGGCTTCGAGTCTAATTTGGCAGGAAAAAGTCAAAAATATTATCCGAAGGTCATTAATTCGTAAAAATGTTATACAAAGTTAAGTTCGAAAGATTTATGAGCCAGCTGCAAAATATGGCGGGAATATCTCATTGATTCCATTGGCAAACTATAATGTGAACGTCATCAATTCATTGAAATGTTTTATAAACTGCGTGAGATTTATGAGTGTTTAAACTTTGTTACAGTGATCGGATTGTTTATTGGAAATAATTGTCAGAAATCGTATCGTCTGGTAGACGCCAACGAACATAATTTATAACTCCTTTTTTTTTCCTGGTGTTGCTTTGAATTATGGTTACCCATCCCTATTCTTTGAAGGCAAAAATATAAAAAAAATTGGAGCCACTTTTGATTTTCTTGCCACTTTGTGTTTTATTTTAAACCAAATAAAAATTCGCCAGAGTACAAGTTCTGACCTCCCCCCCCCCCCCCCGATGTTGCGTCGGCGGGGGGGGGGGGGGGTATTAGATAATGAGTAAGAATAAGAGTTAGCTGAGTTTTTTTTTATCAAGATTGGCTGTTTATTAATAATTTTTATAAAAAATTCACCCCCCCCCCCCCCTAAATGTCAACGACGCAGTCTGCGTCGTTGACGCCCCCTTGTAGGCACCCCTGGTTCGTATATTGTCGCGGATTGAGAAATGGGTATCAAATTTGTCTACTAATACCGCAACTGATTTGCAAAACGATAACTATGTTATGACTGGTTGCTTATTATGAAATCGAAACCTAATTGACGAGTGTCGCAGTCAATTAGGCGACACGGTTTCGAAGAAGCGCCCTTTACTTCTTCATCGAAGACGTTTCGAAAAGGGGTTAACTTGGAATTGGAAAGGGCTGGACAGAAGTCTTGCATAAGGAGGTCAGGAGTGTTTGGTACAGGCATGTTCTAAAAACAAATATGTTGCTTATTGAATGGACTGCCCACTTTTATACTGTGTGCTCTACCTGCATTAGAAGTACAGTATTCTTCTAGGGATAGTAGCCCTTGTTATTTCAAGTAAACCTAACCTATAAGGATGATGGTTTTGTAAGACGTCCCTCTTTAGTGTGCCCTGCAGTTTTAAATTATACTATTGCTACCACTAATAGCCCTTGTGTAGCTCTAGTGCGACGTTAATTTAACTCAAACGTGTCCGTTTCCGTTAGTGTTTTGTATCATCTCTAGAGTATGACCAAGTTTAAAGGAAAGGAAATTACAAGTGGTAGTAACATCTATTTTACGCACCTCTTTCACACTCGCAAGCTCTTTTTTGTTCTAAACCTTAGAATATCGATCGCACTTACTTTAGACAATTTAGCTACGTATTGATAAAACATAACTGAGGACTCAAGTGTATTGAAATGAAAAAACAGCTATCAACGCTGCCTACCAAATTCAAAACTTTTTTTTTATGATAATTATTCATGTGACCATTTTTAACCAATCGGCAAGAGAACCGCTAAGCTAATTTCTTATTGGTTGAGGTTGGTTTCAATGATTCAAAATATTGAAGTGAAGGGAACTCAAGCGGACATTGACTTTTTTTATTTTTATTAGTTCACAAAGTGAAGCGTAGCTAACCGCCATTTTGTGTAACAGCGTCATTTTATTCAAGTTGAAAAATGGCCGATAATAATAATATTAAAATTGAAGCGTTTCAAGAGGACAACAAAAACAATGCCCACCGTCGAGACAACAGGCAGCCACAGCAAGACAGAAGACCCATGGATCGACGCAACCAAAACAACAATAACAACGACCAATGGAACCGAAAAGACTTTGTCAAGGAGAAGTTAGAGATGATGAGCGGTCCGACCACCAATTTGGTCAGCAAAGATGGCGTTTCTGCCAAGAAATTCACCGGACGATGTCGCCTCTTCGTCGGAAACTTGCCGCAATCCATTACTGATGAAGAGTTCCGCAAAATGTTTGAACAGTTTGGAGAAATCGCCGAGGTTTTCTTGCACAAGCAAAAGGGCTTTGGTTTCGTCAAATTGGTAAGTGGATATATTTTACAGTCGTTTTTGACTAAGTTTAAAATCTGGAATTTAGTTTATCACTCGCAGTATGTAATAAATATCTAAAAAAAAAGAAATGCCTGTCTGTGATCAAAACTGCGTATGGTCTTTTTTTAAATGTTACCACATTGAACGGTAACCTAAATATGAAAATGTTTTTTGTATATTAACACCGTGTGATTAAGTTTTACATGCCATCAGTCAAACCCATATAAAAAAAGTTTCAATGACATATTCAAAATGCACAATTTAGTATTCTAAAGTTCACTGTTTCAACTGGTCCATATGTCAGACTGTCTGAAACCACTTTACAGCTCGAACTAGAAGAGCTGTAGACTTAATTTGATAGTTGGTATGCAAGTTTATAGTACCTGTTGGAGTCTAATATGGTTTTGAGAAAATTGTGCATGCGCAAATTGTAGCTGCCATAGAATTTTTTAATTTTTAAAGTAAGGCTGAAAATTGAAGAGATGTCCGACTACAAATTTGGCACACAGGTTTCTAGTGCCTGTCATATGTCTGTAGACCTAATTCTTGTACAGATCTATAACCTTCGAGCTTTTAGCATATAACATATCTATTGGTGGTCATTGAATGTCGTGGTGTTTTTGCGCCTAGTTTTTTTTATACAATATTTCAAAATATATTTGCTTGCAAAATGTTATTTTAGCCTTTTGGGGATCAACACAAACTCCCATATTCACATATATTACGATAAGAATTTTTAATATTTCTTTTTCTCGCTAGGACACTCGCCAAAATGCGGAGAACGCCAAGGCATCCCTGGACTTTACCGTCAAGGACGGAAAATCTCTTCGTGTGAGATTCGCCACCCATGGGGCAGCACTAAAGGTAAGGACGTCCATTTTTTTATAAAAAAATAACAGCTTCCTGTATAGATGTTGGCCCAGGGGGCTGGATATTTATAAAATGGGCAATAGCCCAGGCATTTTTAAATGTCTAAAATAAGGACATTTATACATAGACATTGTTTTAGTTTCACTTTGACCCCAATTTTAATAAATATTAAAGCTTTCATAAATTATAAACAGCATAAGTAAAAGTTGTATTAATAATATTTAAATTGCAATTGCTACCTGCGACAACTTCTACCTGACCAAAATATTTTATTTTACAGAAATAATTAAATATATCCGATATTCATAAAAGCCTGGCAATTTTTTTGGATTTTGGGTATTTGTCACAACTCATCAATGCCTGGGCCTTTTACATCACTAGATTGGTGTGATGTAATTTTAAAGTAAAGTCATTTGTGCCATAGTGAGGCTTAAATAAACCAACACACAAATCCTTTATTAAAAAATAGTAGAGGGTGAATCTTATTTTTTTAGTTGTTTTTACATGAGATAACAGAATTCTGTATTTGTTTGTCAAAAATTTAATTTGCCTTTAAATTTTTGACCTATTAAAGGTCCAAAATTATTTTTGCTTGATTTAATTTTTGATTCATTGGCACCACTTTTTGATTCATTGGCATTACTGAAAGGCCCCGTCAGTCACTATTTTAGGGAGTACATCAACAAGTTTCTTAAAAAAATAAGTGTGACTTATAAAAGTTCTCCTGACACTCGACTAAAAAAGATTGCCTGTCCAGTTTTAGCGATTCAACCAAGAAAGTTGTTTAATTGATTTATTGGTTTAGATTTACTGTACTTACTCCCTTGGCAAATTTTCCAAAATCCCGCCAAAAGTTGGTATTTTGGTGACATAACATAATTTTCATTAGCCATGTTGCAAAGTAAGCAAAAAATCAATATAGCATCTGCATTCCTATGGCCCGTAGGGTTGTCGGAAAACGTCATCAGCGCCAAGTCAGAGAGAATAGTTGCCAGGAAAATTTATCACCAAATGTAAAAAATCGCGCCAAGGGTGACCGTACCTTGAACCGTTTTATCCAATGATAGAAGTTGTAATGTTTTTTACTCCTACTTGTAGGTGAAGAACCTGAGCCCTTGGATCTCCAATGAGCTCTTAGAAGCTGCCTTTGCCGTGTTTGGGGACGTGGAGCGGGCTGTTGTTGTGGTGGATGACCGCGGCAGGCCCGTGGGAGAGGGTATCGTGGAGTACGCCAGAAAACAGTCGGCCCAGCTGGCCATCAAGAGGTGCAACGAGGGATGCTACCTGCTCACAAGGTGGGTGCCTTGTTCTCTTTTTTTAGACACTACGTTTATAACGTAAAAAGTGGAAGGGATTATTATGGTTCAGTCTGTCCGTCCGTCACCCACTTTCAAAGCCCAAATTACAAATGCTACAGGAAAATGTGATACGTCAAAAAAATTGAAGTTGGAAGACATTGAAAATATCATAAATTTTTTTTAATTCAAAGTAATTTAATTATTTAATAAACTGTAAAATTTAATGCTCATTTAAAAAGCATCAGAAGCCATTATTATAAGAATTAAATTGCCATTGCCAATCGCAACATACAGTAAACTTCTGTTTATGCGGAATGCTCGGGAAATTGACTCTTCCGGGTAATCGAATTTTCCGGTTAATCGGAAGTCGCCAAATAGGGTTACCAAAAAATGCCGATTTTTCCGGAAAATACAAGAAGATAATGGCTGCATCTTATATGCAAAGAGGCGATGTTGCATTTATAATAATAATATATAATAGATACTACAATATTTTGTATTAAAAAATATTAATATTTATTAATTAAGAAAAAAACGATCTTTACTTTTAAATGCTAAAAATCTAAATACATAAATCATACAACCCATGGTCTAAAACCAGTAGAATATTTTAAAATGTTAACAAAATCTAGAGAAAATTTAATTACAGAATTAAATTATAAAAATAACTTACTTCGGATTAGGGTTGTTTACGATGTCGATCGAGAATCCAAAAATATTGTTAAGTTTGAAAAACGTTCTTTGGGTGAAATCACAGAATTATTTAATATTATCTTTTAAAAAATATTGTTAAAGTTAATTTGTTAAGGTATCAGTCATTATTTTAATCGTAAATGAGCGACGCGAGTCGCGACGCTAACGCCAAACTGATATCGAATGTTTGTTAATTATAGCAGCGGTCAAGTTTGGCGCAATCACCTCCATTGGAAGGGATCGGAATTTCATGTAACCATGTGGGAACAGCGAAAAAATCAAAGTATTTTAGTAGTAAAAAGGCAGTTCAAAGATCAATTCTATAAATACTACAGCCTTTTTCTACTGTGATGGAATTCTCAGAAAATTGGGGGACCATTGAGATCCCTCGCTGATCTCCTCTAATGTCTGATAACATACATTGCCTTCGGCTGTGCAGAAAAACGGCCTTTGAAACGAACATCGAATTGATGCTATTTTGGTTTGCAATTTTTCCAAGCTCAGTAACTTTTAATTTCTGTATGAAGTACGTTGTATTTTAGCTATAAAGATGCTAATTAATTAAGCAGCACGAGAAGGAATGGGGCATTAAATATTCTTTAGAAAGAGACCGGTTTTTGCCGTTATAATAACAAATACAGTTTAAGGGTTGTAACTAATTATTTCATTTGATTAGGTTTAAATTTTTTGTTAGTTTTTAAGCATTGATTCGATTTTTCGATGTTAACAACCGTGTTTAATTATGTTAGAAAACCATTAAACTAATAAACTTTAAGGTATCAGGGTAGTGAATTAATATAAACTTGAAATCAGAAATATCATAACTTAATTTAGAATCATGATCAGGCGATTCGACAACTTGTCATTGATGTTTGGATCCTAACGAATTTGAGAAACTAAGCCAATTAACGTTTTAATTATTTGTGTTCATCCCAACTTTCCGTATAAATTTTAGATTCCGGATAAACAAATAGGTTTAAACCTTAAAACATTTTCGTTACTAGTTTATCCGGAATTTTAT
The DNA here is from genome assembly GCA_019343175.1 of Oedothorax gibbosus. Taxonomy (NCBI): domain Eukaryota; kingdom Metazoa; phylum Arthropoda; class Arachnida; order Araneae; family Linyphiidae; genus Oedothorax; species Oedothorax gibbosus. The sequence goes on along the minus strand of JAFNEN010000656.1, from coordinate 232,622 downwards.
CCGAAACTGAATTCAACTTCTATTTTGAATAAAGATTTTGTACTGTTGTGGTGTAGGCTTTTTCGTTAACCGTATAGTTTTATCCGGAATTTAATTTATCTTTGTCCGGACTACTACCGATGTCGCTCTAAGGCTGCGCTGGGTGCCAGCTCATATGTCTGCCTCGTCACTTGACCACGGTTCCAAATTACGTGGACCGATGCCAATAACCCTCATGTAGTTCTAGAGCGAAACCAGGAATGCTACCGGAATTTAAATTTGAGTTCTATGCGGAATTTAATTTTCGATTTAACCGAAAGCGATTTTCAGTTATCCGGAATGTAGTTTCGGATCGACTTCGTTTTATCCTAAAATCTTTTTGGATAAAACATGATTGGAATGCTGATAGTATTCTAAATGATTTTTCAAAAATTGGAACTTAAAGCCATAATTGACCTGCGTTTAAAATTACGCTCAAGTAATAAAAAACTTAAATTTAATCATTACCGGATAACCTAAAGATGCACGAAGGTTGAAACTTTAACCTGGAAGGACACGCAGAATATTGGCGACAGGTTTAATTTTTTAAAAAATTTCTTACGGGTAAATACATTCAGAACTTATTTAAGCATTAAGTTATTCTAAATGTACTCTATTTTGAGCTCAGCTTGAAAAATGAAGTATGTTACAGTTTTGCTCGCCGATCGTTTATGTAATCAAACCTCGTAATCTTTTTTGCAGTTCTGGTTCAAACCCAGCAATTCGACCTTGGAATTTGTTCTGTTGAAAAGATTTTGTGATTCGCGGCAACTATTTTGACCTAAAGGGTTTTATTGTAAGTTGGATAAATTACTGTTTCACTAGAGCTACAGAAGGGATATTGCCGAATAGCCACATAATTTTAAACCGAGGTATAGGCCGAAAATTGGTCTGGCATCCAACGAAACTTATAGTGACAACGGCAGATTTAACGTGCACCAGTCCCATACACTCGGCATTATTTATTGCTTCTTTATTGTCTAGCACGATCCGTTTATGACTAAGTTGAGGATAGAACTTGCGGAGGTATCCATCGCAGGGTTGCCACTGGCTACTAAAAAGCAACTAAAAGCGACTATTTTCAAGGGGTAGGCGACTATGACAACTATTTTAATAAAAAAGTGACCAAAAACGACTATTTTAAGCATTTTGGCGACTATTTAGCAACTATTCAATTTCCACGATATATTTTAGTTTTGGTAGAACTAATAATGTGCGGGAAAAAATGTCTTTGTTGACGACAGTGACGTCGTATGTGGTCACATGACCATCCACCTGTGGTCTGACTGACTTTCAGGAGAAAAAGTAGTTTGACTGGTTCTTTTCCCCTTGTGTTTTATAAAAATATTATTTTGGATATTTCAATTTCGAAACTTGTTTTGACTCTTTATAAAACGGAACTTTAAATGTATTTGAAGAACTCGGAAGTTTAAACGTGTTTTGAAAAGTTGCCATAAAAAAAGTTACTCATTTTATTTATATTTTTAGCAATTTCTGAAGTTTGCACCGCAAATGAAATTAAAGAGAATGAAGTGTCTACTTTAAAAAAAAAAAATTATAGTGATATGGCGATTTAAAATATTCAGGATATGTTTTGTCTCGTATTCTGAAATATCTTTATGAACGATTATTTTTATGATATCTCATCATAAAAATTATCGTTCAAATTTGGGCGATATTAAACAAACGGGACAGAAAACGAAAGTGCAGAAATTTTATAATTAACCTAGAATTTTTACTTTAAAAAAAAATATTTTTCTTCTACTTGCGGTCATTTTTTCTAGGGAAATGAAACGGAAAGTCCAAAAGTAAAAAAAGTATCAAAAATTCCTACTAAATAACTGACAAAATTTTATATATTTTTAGTGTCATTATTCATTCCAAAAATTAAAAAAATAATTATGATCAGAGAGTTAGCGTATTTTAGCCGTTTTACAAAAAACAATTTAATCTAATTATTCCAAATATAAAAATATTATAGTTGCAAAATAATTTTGGACAGTTTTTATTCCATTGTTCGTTTCGTCGTCTTTGTCGTAATATCGTTCTTTTTACGATGTGTAATTTATTGCATTGTAATCTGTAGAATAGTTTTTTGTAAATATTTAAAAATTACTAATTATAAAATATCTTAAATATTCAAGATTTTATTGCGCATTTAGAATGAAACCGAAACAAACGATGAAATCACGAAAGGCAAGACCGATCTACAACCTAAGTTTTAAACTTAAAAATTATCTACCGTATATATTAGCCGAGAAATTTTGGACAAAAAAATATGAAAAGAATTCCCTATCCTAAAACTAAATTTCAATAAAACTTAAGATTCAGATGCTATTTTTAAAAAATAAAGACACAAAAGCAGTTAAATTCTGAAGATGAAATAAGATTAGTATCTATTTCCGATATCTGCCAATGATGCCTAATTGTTAGTTCGTGGTGTGATGCGTGCTTTGCATAGTGTAGCTTTGGTACAGGGCAGCTCTGTCAACCAGCTTCAAATGTAAAAAAAAAAAACTTGACCGGTGACCTTAGTCTTCAGGTTTCACTGAACTTAGAGTCTCTATTCAAGGCTAAATTTTGAGGCTCTAGTATTCTTAAGTTGAGCTAAGTAACAATATTGTTATGTTTGTACTTATATCATAAATCACAAAATAAATTTTTAATTGTAGTATTTGTTGTTTATTTAAATACTTTTCAGTTTTACTAGATTCTTCAGGGTTTATTTCCTTAACCCTAAATGGCAATATATTTTCGTTGAAATATCTTTTTTACAGATACTGGCAACTATTTTTTGCTACTATTGTGTTGATTTCAGGCGACTGTTTTAGCAACTATTTTGGGTATTTTAGGCAACTAAAGCAACTATTTTAAAACTAAAAGTCAGTGGCAACCCTGCCATCGTGGCATGATGCCTTAAACCACCGTGCCCTGCCAATTCTTTAACAGTCTTTGAAAAACATGCTTTAACATTAAAAAATTCGCAGCGAATTAGTTAAAAAGCATTTATTGATTTATTCCGGATAACGGAAAAATGCTTAGGTTAAAACTAGATTTAAATTACGGATAGAACATAGAATTAAAATTTAAATTCAGGTAGAATTCTTAAAACGAATTTACGTCGCACACTAAAACTAAATGAGGATTTTCGACGCTGCGCCTTGTAATTTGGAACTGCGACTAAGTGATGATACCGACTTCAGAGCTGGCACCCAGCGCAACCTCAGAGCGACATCGGTACAGTCCGAATAAAGTTAAATTAAATAAAATTTATCTAGAATAAAACCAAAGTTAAACATGCCGGATAACGGAAAATCACTTTCAGTTTAGAACTAAAATAAATTCCGGATAGAATATATTGAACTAAAATTAAAATTCCGGTAACATTCTGGGATGAATTTACGTCACACTGACTAAAGCTAAATGACGATTTTCCGCGTCGCGCCTCGTAATTTGGAACTGCGATCAATTGACGAGGCCGACATCAGAGCTGGCACCCAGTGCAACATCAAATAGCAGTCCGGATGAATAAAGCTAAATTAAATAAAATTTATTTCGAATAAACGAATTACATTTCGGATAAAGGAAAATTGCTTTCGATTAAAAATAGAATTAATTCCGCTTAAAATATATAGATCAAAAATTAAAATTCCGGGATGAATTTATGCACCGCACCAAAGCTAAATGATGATTTTTGGCGCCGGGCCTCGTAATTTAGAAAAGCGATCAAGTAACGAGGCCAACAGAGCTGGCACCCAGAGCTACCTTATATAACAACATCGGTAGCAGTCCGGATAAAGCTAAAATAAAATCCTGTTAGCAATATATGGTTAGCGAAAATGCTTGCAAACGATAATTTAAAATATTTTTATTTATTCTGGGTAGAAGTAGAAATAAACTTCCGATTTCAATCCGGATAAATAAACTATAATTCAGTTCTTGATAATATGTCAATTCTGAAAATGTTAAAACCGATAAAATAAATTACTTATTAATTTATTCTAGTTACGTTTCGATGTAGAATTGTTAACCGGATTCCCTAATTTAATTCCGTTTAACACTCGGATTTCGTATAGTGGAAACATGTAAATAAAATGCAACATAAAAAATGCTGAAATAGCGCCATACCTGGCGTTAAATCAGACTTTCAGTTCCAAAAACACTTCTCGCGCCAAATGTTGTCACCAAACGAAATATTTTCTTGGAAAAAAAATCTGAAACGTTTTTACTATATTTGGCAAGAAATCGCAATTTTGGCGAGAAATATTCAATTTTATCGACAAATTTCGTCGCCAAATCGGAATTTGAAATTTTCCGGATATTTGAGCTTTCCAGTTAATCGGGAGTCGGATAAACGGGCTTTTACTGTACAATTATTTGAGAAATTTTAATTCTTTTAAATAATTAATTAAAAGAAATTTATTTTTGCGACATCAATCAGTTTGAAATGACGTCAAATATATTTCACTAAGAGATTCTTTGTATGTTGATATGAAATGTTTTGCTTCTATTTTAAAGAGAGGAATATTACGAATTTATTCTTTGAAATATAGATTAATTTATATAATAATTATTGAATAAATAATTATTAAATTTTTGAAATAAAATAAATGAAACTAGCCAAATTTAGCTTGTAAATGTTTATAATAGAATTAATTTTGTATTTGGCGACTTTTTTTCCTGTTGAACACAAATGATGTGTGGAAGCGGGCTGAGTGACAGATTCTGTTACAAACCTACTTGTTTGCTTAACTGATTCCATCAGCATCTGTTTTGATATCCGTTTGGAGTATCCATTATTATATAAGAACCAGACAGGTTTGCATTATGTCATTCATTTAAAAAAAATAATAGTAATCTTTACTTAGAAGTTATTATGGATGCAAAGATTAGGTAAAATACTTTCCGAATCAATAGTAAATTTTAGGTGAATATTTGTTAAACATTGTGATTTGAATGAGTTTCAAGAAAAATAAGCATGTCATGATATAAGGGCATCATTTTGAGGCTCTCAAATCACCAGAGTTTTGCAATTTTTGGATCGCCGGAGCTTTGAGATGGTAGCCGGAATTTCATGATTTTCAAAACGTGTGATTTCTGCTGGTAGAGAGATCGGAGTTATGCAATTATAAATTTGCTGAAATTTCTGTTGGTAGAGAGAACTTGGAGACTTAATTTGAAGCTATGAACATGTTTTAATAGAACCCATTCTTTCAGGGTTTTATTGAAGCATTTAAAAAAAACCTGGTGATTGTACTATCCAGAAACCTCAGGTGTAAGGTGTCTTTCATTTTGGAATTTCAGTCATCCTCAAATTGCGAAACTTGTGATTCTATAAAATTGCATATCTTGTGATCTATTAAATAGCGAATTTCTGGTGATTCTCTAAGCATGCAACTCTGGCGATCTTGAAATCTGGGGGATTTTAAGATTGCTCCAACCATTGCTCATAAATTTCTGTATCCAATTTCGAACACTGGTCCTAACATAAACCCTTCCTCTCCAGCTCCCCCCGTCCCGTTGTTGTTGAACCCCTAGAGCAGCGTGACGAGGAGGACGGCCTCCCGGAGAAGAACTTCCAGAAGTCGAACAAGCAGTACCTGAAGGAGCGTGAGATTGGCCCACGCCTAACGGAACATGGCACATTTGAGTTTGAGTTCTCGAACCGATGGAAGAAGCTGTACGAGCTGGAGCAGCAGAAGAGGGAGCACCTGGAGAAGGAAATCGAAGAGGGGAGGAGGCAGCTGGACGAGCAGATGGAGTACGCGATATACGAGCATGAGGCCAACCTGCTCAGGGAACGTGAGTTGCTTCTTAGTTGTGGTTATCGGGTACGGAAGGGTTTTGAAAAAGCATTGTGGTTATTCTCAACTGTCTTGCATTGTTCGGAAAATATGATATAGCCAACTGGGGTCTGGCCAATATTTTTTTAGCCTGCAGTTGGGGACGTTTGGCATCGTGCCAAATTTCGCTGAAAAGGATGCTAGGATTTGTTTCAGACAATTTTGCCTGATTTTTTCAAACTGCAAATAAATTGAGCAGACCATAAATAATTTAATTTGAGAAAGAAAAGTTGTATATGTATGAGAAAATAATTGATTTCAGCTTTTAAAAGTTAAAACTGCAAATGGAACTTATTGAGTATGAAAGGTTTGAAAAAGCAGTACAGGGGTTTGGAAAATGTTTTTACCCCCAACATTTTCCCCAATCCATTTAAGAATTTTACCAAAATTTTAAAATATGTTTTAGGGTTAGATAAATGCTGTAATATTACAGTAAGTATAGCTATTGCATATACACACGGCTCAATCCATGTTTATAATATATGGACTGACCACACGAAGCAGAAAAAAAGGTACATTGTTAGAATCTAATTCAATTTTATATTTTCCACAATATTTCCCTAGGTGGCTAAAATTTCAGGATAGGATTCTGTATCACTGAAGCAATGTGTTTATTTTTAATTGCTGTTATTTTGAGTAACAGGAAGGTTCATTCGTAAATGCCGCCTATTAAATCATGAGCATTTCAGTAATACAACCAGAGTTCAATTCAAATGACTTGTAGTCATTTTCAGTCACAAAGATTAGACAGTGGAGAAAAATTTCATTGCAAACTGAGGCTGGCCAGTATTTTTTTTTAATATACTCGATTTACGATACATTAGAGGTGCTTTTTGGATAATAGGTTTAATTTTATCTCTTTAGTATTTAGTCCTTGAAATAGAGAGAATTATGTGTTTTATTGATGCATTATTAAGTTGGAATTTCTCTTTAGGACTACGTCACATGGAAGAGCAGAGTAGCCTCATTGCACGAGAACGCGAGATCAGGTAAATTTTTTGATATTAATACATTCTTTAAAACATACTCATACTAACTCTAGCCTGCCACTAATTACATTTGAAGAGCTTAGTGGAAGAACGTGCTAAGTGACAAAAAGGTGAAAACGAGAAAATTAGCTTTAAAGTTTTTGTTTGTACTCAGATCTATTGAAAACGGTACTTGCAAACCGTAAAAAAGATACTAAATTTTAAGTTTAGGAACTAGGAGAAACTTGTTATCTTTAAAGGAAGGAATAATGTGTTCATTGATATAAAATCTCAATTTTTTCAAAATGTCACATAGCACGTTCTTCCACTAAGCTCTTCATTTGTGCCATTAAAATTTCAGGGCTCCCACCAAGTCACCGATTTCTTCTTTGGTCACTCAAAGTCGCTATTTACCGAAACTGCTTATTAAAGTCACTATTTATGCTAGTATGCACCGTTTAACCTTTGATGAATCCTGTTTATATCAGAAATTGGAAGACAAAATTATTGCTTTATGTTTTCATGTTTAAACCAAAAACAGCAGTTCCCATGTTAAATCTACTGGATTGACTTAAAAAAAATCAGAATTTCCAAACATAATAAACACAAACGTCTGAAGGTAAATTCGTCGTGTGAATTTTATAAAGACTTTGTGATAATAACCAAGCTCTGAGTACAGTGATTTGGGTCAGACTTGTAAACTTTGTTTTGTAGGTTAGATAATTTTTTTCTCTTTAATGCTTTATTGGCGGCTAAGCGTTTTCAGACCAGAACCAAATGGGTACACACGGGATCTTTTACATGCCACATAATCATATGACGTGTGCCCATGATTTTTTTTAGGTTAGATAATAGTATATAGATTCAATATTTTGCTGCTTATTTTATTTCCTTTTACATTTTCCTTTTGCCTTCCTGCGATATTTATATCCTTTTTCAATCACTTATTTTTTTTCAAATTGTCACTTTTCTTCCTGTGTCTCTTGGTGGGGACCCTGATATTTTCAACTTATTTAGTAAACTGGGTATGGTCAGTGCCGGATTTCTAAATAAGCTACGTAGGCTGCAGTCTAGAGCGGCACATTTTTGGGGGCAGCAAATTTTACGACCAATTAAAGCCGCATTTGGCATAAAAAAGTTATTATAAAGATACTAATATTTTTTTTAAGAAAGAAAACGAATAATTTACACTAATGCGTAAATGTATGTGTTGTACTAATATTTAGCAGCAAACATAGCCGCTGTGAGGGCAATTGCACCCTCTTTCCCTGGATTTGGAACTTGAAAGAAAATAGTAGAACCGTTTAAAAAATTCCCATATTTCGATTTAGAGTGTAAAGGTACATAGATGATTCAAATATGAAGACAGGACAAAAAATAGTCAAGAATACTATATCTGGGATATCTTAAAACGGAAGCGGGGGATATGTGTTTTTTATATTTACATTAAGATTTCAGTGAAATTTTTGTTTTTACATTAATTCTGAAGGGATCAGTAAAAGTAGGAGTCCCTATAAATAAATTGTAATTTATTTTAGTATCAATTTAATAATCTTTGAATGTGGATCACATTGTTCACTGTTAAGTATAATGCTCTAGATTGGGAATTTTTAATAGTAGCTAGTGGCTACCAGAGTGAAAAAAAATGGTAGCCACATTTGCATTTTTAGTAGCCAGTTTTAAATTTAAGTATATACGACATAAACAAAGTACGATTTTCCACCAAACAAAATTTTATGACATTTTTGATATGAAAAGATTGACAGTAAAAAAAAGAAGACACATACCAATATGCAAGTATTATGTGATTGGCCATTATTGAAAAAAGAAAATTATTCTATGTACATACAATTAGTTTCAGAGAATACTTGACGAAAATTGTTTTTAAGTGAATGTTCCCACCATAAATTGATGGCACAACTAAAATCTTGTTTCGAAATGCCCATTACGTTTCACTCTTAAACGTGCTTGTAAAGTCTCCTGTTTCATAGACCCACTTCCCATCATTTCTCATTGAAAAAAAATATAAACAATAATCTATAATAATAAAAGAAAGAGTGTTTGTCTGTGGATCGTGAAAGACCTACTTACACTGCCCGGCAGAAAATTTGAAATTTTTAAAATAGATTCCCTTCAATACCTACGTGTGCAACTGAGGCTTAGTTTTTTCATATTTGATAATAATTTTTTAATGAATAAAAATATTTTCAAAACTACATCATCCATCTAAGAGTGAGGGACTATAATAGAGCTTGAAAACACATGGGCTGGGCCAAAACAGGGGCTTGATGTCATAAGTCAATAAACGTGAAAATCCAGTAAGACAGCCTTGAAATAATTACTAAATAAATTTATCGAATATTTTAAAAACATTTATTTTGTTTTTTCTTAGCTCTATTTTTATTTGTTAAATTCTTTAGATATTACTTTAAAAGTTTTCATTTGTTATTGTTTACTCTATGATTTCTGCACCAACACGAATTTGATTTTGTTTTTATTTTGAGTATTTTGAAATTGCCTTACATTTTTTAAACAATATTCGCAGTTACAATTCGTGCTTTCAAATTTTCGAATCTTTTTGATTAAGTTATTACTAATATTAATTTTCTAACTGGTTCCCAGCAAGGCGGGACCATACTGCTAGTAAATAATATTTTAAAATTAAGTATACAATATTAACCAAAAAAGAAAGAGAAAATCCGTCCTAGACAGCGCGATTTTAAGAAGAAACAACGCCTATGATCAAGTGTAAATAAAATCGAAAACCCTTGCGAGGAGACATATACTGGGAGGGTGTTTATATTTTTATTAGTTTCGATTTTCGTGAAGAACGTTAATGACAAACATTTCTATTCGTTCAGTATTTTCCCGAATAAACTTTGACAAGTTTTATTTTCATCTCAAATTGCTTTTAAACATCCCCTTAACGATTTCATTAAAAATGACAAATTATTTACCAAAATGAAGAAAATAACTATTTTGACTTGCCTATTAGGATTTAAAAAGTACTTCATTATTTTTGTTTTCGGTTCTGTTGAGAGCTTTCGCTTTCCACCACCACATCCTCGATTTGGGTTCATTTTTCTGGAAATTTTCTTGTATCAGAATTGTTTAAATCGGTGGTTCTCAACCTTTTAAAAGCTACCGCCCCCCCCCTAAGGATTTTTAAAAATTTCACCGCCCCCTCTGTGAAAATCTTGTAATTTTCTAAGGTATATGGAAGAAGATTACTGAATTATAAAAGGCCAAACTTTTGAGTATTTTTTCATACCAAATTTGTTTGAGGATAATAACTAAAAACATTACCGTATATACTCGTGTATAAGCCGAGAAATTTTGGACAATTTCAGTGCCGTAAAAATCGGGGTCGACTTATACACGAGACATCAAATTTCCAAAAAAAAAATTCCCATGTCCTTAAAATAAAACTAAATTTCAATCAAACTTAAGGTTTAGATACTATCTATTAAAAATAAGGACCCAAAAGCGGTTAAATCTTGAAGATGAAATAAGATTGGTATCTATTCACGGTATCCACCATAATGATACTTAATTGTTAGTTCTCCACGTGATGCGTATTTTGCACGTGTAGCTCTGGCACAGGGCAGTTCAGTCAACCAGTCTTTAAGGTGTAAAGAAAACATCGGTCCGTGACCTTGGCAGCATAGTCTTCAACTCTTCACTGAACTTAGTTTCAACTAAGATTCTCCATTCAGGGTCGGCAATGTCAAGGACACTCGGAGCCGAAACCCGTTTTATTTTCATTGGGGTTGAAATTTAGCTTGCAAAATAAATAAAAATTACGATCCCGTTATGAACCGGTTTCTTCTTATTTTCTTCAGAAGGCTGGCCTACCTGGCCTTTTCCTACCTCGACTTATACACGGGTTACCGATTTTGGAAGGATATTTGGTTTAAAAATGGGGGGTCGGGTTATACACGGAGTCGGGTTATACACGAGTATATACGGTACTTTTTTAAAATTAAAATGACATGCAAAACAAATGCTTTAAATGTGATTTTATGTTTTAAAAGTATGTACACTTGATTAGATAATTGAAGACAAATACAGCAAAAAAATAACGCATTACAAATGGAATATCAATCAAGAACATCAGTGAGATGGTTGTGCTTGATGGTTCAAAGCCAGTTTCTGAACGTTTGGTTCAATATTTTTAGAGAGATTAAGATGCTGGTCCCCTCTTTCTACGATTTGGAGTCTACATCTCTTTTCTGAAATTAGTTCAGTAACAGCACTGAAACCTCTCGCAAAGGTAAGAGGAAGGTAGGGCAATCAAACATTTCTTCACGGCGGACCACAATGCTGGATAGCAGCAACTAATTATTGATATTAGTTTGAAGCCAAAATTCTGTGAGACGATCGTTATGAAAGTTGGCTTTCATAGTTTCATTTGGTGAGTTCTATCAATTCCTCCTGAATGTATCTCTGCTTTTTCGATATCATAAATGGGTTCAAGATCTAATGGGGGATTTTCATTGCCAAAACATCCTTAAAACGCAAAGAAAAATCCTCGTGCAAGGACTCAAGGTGTTGAAAGTAAACAAGTTTTTTTTATCGAAAGTTATTTCATTGTTATTATGTTGCACAAGCTCATTTAAGATTAGGAACTAGCTAAATTCACTTCTACCAAAATTCTGCTGCCATAAAAAGAATTTTTTTTTTCAGAAGGCAGAAACGACAGATTTTGTGGTGATTAAATTCAGATTTTAACCTTGAAGTTGCAAATTCACAAAATTAAATTTTGCCAATAAATCCGTCATGTAAGCAATATCCATCTTAAACTGCAACAGTCTCTTTTAAAACTACATCTTTCTTTTCGAGAAATTCTAGTACAGAGTCGAAAAGATCCCAGAACCTATTGAGGCAGGCACTTTTGGAGAGCCAGCGAATCTCGGTGTGTAGAAGCAAGCGATTAAATACTTCATCATTGTCCTTACATAGCAGCCGGAATAACTGATCGTTGAGAACATTGCTGTGAATTTTGTTTACAGCAGAGATGACATATTGTAAAGACTGATGCAAACGGTAGCTAAGGTTTTTTGCAACCAAATGCTGCCTGTAAATCACGCAGTGAACAGCTAATATGCCTGGGACTTCTTTCTCTAAATAAGAGATAAATCCACGATGACAACCAACCATCGCTAGGGCTTCATCGGTGGAAACAGATATAATGTTCCTAGGGGAATATTTTTTTCTTGAAAACAATCTTTAACAGTATTAAAAATAGACTGACCTTTAGTATCGGCAATCAAGCTTCTGGCAAAAAGCATCTCGAATAATTTTCCCTTCCTTCACAAACCGAACGTACGTTAACAATAAAGTCTCGTTAGTATTTGACAAGGTTGTTTCATCAACCTGAAGAGAAAATTCGGTGTACATCAAAAGGTTGCATATGCATAAAGAAGCTTCAACATATTTCGCCACCTCATCAATTCGCCGTCGCACTGTATCTCGGCACGTGTTTTACAACACTGGATGCAGCTGGGTGGTGCAAAACCGTTCATTATCACGAAAAAGAATCAAGAAAGCACTTGCCAGGTATGCCAAATAAAAATACTTAGGACGCCGTAAAAACAAACGGAAACGAACATTTTAATTTTTAATAATACGAACAAGAATACACGAATTGAATAAACAAGAAGCATTACAGGACATGTGAAGCACTGAAGATGGCACGGGCAACAAGTGAGTTACAGAGAGAGCGGGGCTTGTATGATAGTCCTAACAATGGTAACCGGGTAATCAATGGTATATTTTATTTTGGGACTTTTAAAATTAAGTCTGAATTCCCAAAATATGCTAATCGCCCCCCTACCGCCCAAAACATTCCTACCGCCCCCTGGGGGGCGGTAGCGCCCCCGTTGAAAACCACTGGTTTAAATGAATAGTTGAGATCATAATTAGCTGTAAATCAATCGCCTGTAAATTGCGTAGATCGTAAAGCAAGATTTAGAAATCAAATTTGCATTTAAGATTTTCGGCGCCCAGCCGTGTAGAGGCGAGGGTAAAATCGCTCCATTTACGTCACACGGAGGCCGACTCAGTGACGTCACACGAAACACAGGCCAATGATAAGGGGAAAATTTCACCGATGAGCAACAACTGTCAAACTGTCATCAAGTCTTTCTTCCCGACAGAATCGAATCGGAGTGTTTTTTTAAAATCTTATTATTATTATTTTAGAAATGCAGCTTCTGTATTAATTATTTGTTGAACAAAGAGGAAAAATTATGATCACCACTTTTGGCGACTGGGGTTCGATTGTTAGGTAGCCACTTTCGATGTAATAGTCGCCATTTGGCGACTGGCGACCGCTAATCTAGAGCTTTAGTTAAATAATTGTGTGGAACAGAAGTGCATATCGTCGAATAAGAGCTAGTTTTAAAGTGCAGTACACATTGGAAAGCAATATGAGTGGCGGTAGGAATAGTGGGACAGAATACAAAAGGCGGTCCAAACTTAAGATATCTGGGGGGGGAAAACGTGTTCTTGATCTAAGTCCAAAATTAGATAGTTTTTTTTTTAAAGTATTCTTTCACCAACTGATAAGGATAAACAAAATAATGTAAATCCTGTCATTAGTGAACTTGTCGCCGCTGGTTGCTCTACCACATCAGTTACACCTTATGACATCAGGGTAAGAGGATATTATAAGTGATCTGATTATATTGTATTTCAAATAAACCTGTTTGCCCTCTTTTATATCCGTCGTGATAGTTTTAAACAGCACATACCACCCTATTTTGCCAGGGAGACGGGCGGCAAATCTTTAAATCTGGCCCTGGGTAACGGTCCATAACAAATCTCCCCCTTGTTTCAGTAATTTGATGTTTTGCAGACGCGAGGAGGAGATCCGGCGCGAGGAGGCTCGACGCCAGCAGGAGATGCAGCTCAGGCAGCAGCAGGAGGAGATCTTGAGGAATGACCTCAGAAGGAGGCAGGAGCAGGACATGATGATGGGGGTGAGTTGGAACTCATGGCTTTGTGCCTTCATTTCCAAATTAAAATGTTAACTTGTTGTCACTTGATTGGTATCAGGGATTGGAAAGTTACTTTTGTGGTAGCTGCTACTTTAGATAAAAAGTAACTGTTTTTTTTTGTTACTTTTACTTAATATGTAATGTAACTGATTGCAACTATTTTTAGAAATTGCAAATTATAAGAAAATATGCAATTTGACCATCTTACTGGTTTTTCAAATAGAACCATGATTACAGAAACCTTTGCGCAAACAAAACAATTATAATGAAATTTAAATAGAATTTTTTAAAATTCATTTTATTTAAAAAAGGAGTTGTAGTTCAAAATTGGCATCTGTCAGACTTCCTTTATTGAAGGAAATGTGTGCAGTAACAAAACAAAATTGTCCGTTACTTCGTTAACGCCAAAAGTAACTAAACTTAACTTTAAAAAAAAAATTCTTATCTGAAATACCTTTTGTTTACAGGGTGGTGGATATGGAAATGATATGATGGATAGGGTGAGTCATATTTAAAAAGTATTTCTGTAGATTTCATTGAGTATAACCCTTTTGGCAGTCACATTAGTTTTGCTGGTTCTGTTGGATTTGAGTTGGGGACTAATTATTTTATTCTTTGGTTGCATGTCCATGGTTTGTTAGTATTAGGCAATTTTATTTATAAGTCAATCAAACATTGTGCTAAACAAGGCCTGTAAGCATTGCCTTTTTGCATTCTTTATATTGAAATTTTTGTAGGATATTAATTGCTTTTCAATTTCATGGTTTTATTTAGTTCTTTAGTGCATGATGCCCTGCAGTTGTAATAAATCCATAGCTTATGAGTGAACTCTTTCACTTTTTGTGACTTGCTCTGTTGGAGAGAAATTCATTCATGGTTTTTCGTTTTTCTCGACCTTTGCATGAACAGTAATTGTCCCATTTGGAAATATGAGATCTGGCTTGTCCAAGCCTACAGGTCTGTGTTTTGTCCCCCAGGATCCATCCATGCGACCCATGCCAAAGGGGGTTAAGCCCATGGCTCCTGAGCGAGGAATGCCTGGAATGCCGCCGCCGGTAAGGCCCCTTTTTCATATATTCACAGACTACTTTTTTTTTACTTGACACATTATCTTCCATAATTTAATAAATCCATAATTTCAGGGTCTTATTCCATAATTTTTAGGTTTTCGTGTTTTCTGTGCCAATTTACGAATTTCCTCTCGACATTTGTTCAATAACATCTCTACATTAGTAAACAGCTGTTTCCTGTGTTAGTTGCGATGCAATAATATCAGAATTTTAAACAAAATTCTTTTTTGCTGTGCTTTCTTAGCTTGTGTTCATTGCTTAAATTAGTTTTTGTACCTTTCCAGATAATATTTAGCTCTTATAGCTAAGAGCTGCCTTTTGTATTCTGCTAAGTAACTAGATTTTGGTTGGCTTTTTTAACTATTCTCGATTCACTAAGTGTGAAATATTAATCAAAACAAAAAGTTAGGGATAGAGTCATCTATTTTAGTACAGATATTAATTTACTTTTCTGTAATCCTTGAATCCTATAAATTATGCGTGACTGCCAAACTGGTTTTGTATAGTAGTATAATTCTGTTCATGTGCGTTTCCGTTTAATATCTAGGATTTCAATTATGATTGATTCAACATTCAAATTGATCATGCAGACAGAATTTGATTAAAATAATTTATGGTTGCTGTTTTCTTCAAAGTAACCACGGATATTGCGTTAAATTTGATTACGATTTTCAATAACTATTGCTATTTTAACTTGCGTTGGTGGATTACTGTTATCTATTTGTTATGTCGAAAGCTTTCTTGGTTTAGCAGAAAAATTCAGCTAATAAGTTCTGCTACAGTATTTATGGTTTGTTTAAGTATTCTCAGGCGTATGCAGGTTCTTAATAATTTGTTAAGTTTCACCGATTGTGTGTTTATGAATTGCTGCGCAAGTAGAATGAGAGTTTACTGTTTACTATATGTCCCTTTTACCTATAATTTAACTTGGTGCAAATCGTCTAAAAGTTCTTTTGACTGATGGATGTTATATTATTGTCCTATATTTTTTTGGATCCATTGATTTAAAACTGCCACTAAACATGAGTGGTCATTTACGTCACACCTTCAAACTTGTCATATTTTCAATACAAATTTATATTTGTATGCTAAAATAAAGCTTTTATCAAATTCAAGTTTAAAGGATAGAATATTATTTTGTAATCGTTTCATATTGAATTTTAACTACTGCGTTATTGTATTAATTATTTGCCTGCGCTCGCTTCAAGACATTTTTTGTTCTGCTACTTTGTGTTATACGGAAATAAAATATATTTGTATTGATACTTTGAAGTATTTATGAATATATGGCTTAAAAGCGATTAGTATTTATACGATTTTTTTTTTGTTTTGTACATTAAATGGAGATGTTTGGAATTTCTTTACCACTAATGGCTAATTAAAACTGCCTTTGTCTGAAACACAGATTTTGTCAGAAATCATGCACCAACTTTGGCAGACTGATTTCACAGTCTGTCGACGCTTTCAGTTTTTACTATTTATCGTTAATTTTTTACTTATACTGACTGTTTTTTTGTGGGGGGATTAGTTTATGAATATATTTTTCTATGGTGTTAAGTAATTAATTCTCTGAATTGATCATATTTTAAGAAAGCAATTTCTTCCGATTATTTTTAGTTAACTAACTTGTGCTCATTGCTTTCTTTCCTTCGGTGATGTTCCTGTTTGCTGCCATATTTGACATTTTCTTCATTATATTAAACGAACCATTCTATAAACCTTTGCTCCACTTATAAATAAACCAATCCTTCTTGGCTCTCGCAATTTGTTCAGTCTGTCATGTGTGCGAATTACTCATCAGAAAGCCAAGTTCCAAATGATGTGTCAAACTTGGAAGAGTATGCAATGGAAATGAAACGCCGTCGATACTGATAAATATATGTAGCTGAATCAGCGACCTTAAATTTCAATTATTTTTACTATGTAATAAAGACACTTTTTCCTCTGAAAAGCCTTGAATGGAATTTTTAGTTTTTAATCAAAAAGGAAACATTTCTATAAATTGTCCTATTGACAGACATTTGGCAGATGGACTTCTGTAGTTTTTTTTTTCCTTTAAGAAACAATATGCAGGTTTTGAAGTTTTCACTTCTTTGACTTTAGAAATGTTTCCCTTTTAAGAATAAGCTTATAACTAACCTAGACTAATTTAAAATGCCAACATAGTAATAACCTCGCCCATGTTTCTATATTTAACCAAGTGAACAATTCACTGTTTAATGGTTAAGCTATAATACAGTGTTAACAACGTTTTTAAATGATCCCCCTCTCAAGATGTTTAAGTATATAAAAAGATGAGAAATCTAGAGATAAGTTAGCAGTGGAATGTCTAAACACCGTAGATTATGTGTTTGTATTTTAAGTGAATTCTTGATTATTGGCTTAGCAGATTGTATTATAAAACTTAAATTCAATAAAAATAATATCTGGCATTTAAAGGGCATTTGCAGGCTTAAAGTTTAATTGGGGCCAATACTAATTTCGTAATTTTTAATTCGACATAACTTTCGGATTTACTCCTTAAATATTATATTTCATTGCATTCAATTGTGAATCTCAATGATGAATTATCAAAAATGATATTATACGTTGGATATAAGATTATTGAACAATTTTCAATCATCATTTTAACATCTGTAAAATGCAGAAAAACTTTCTATAAGCAGAATGAGCGTCAGTTATGCATCATACTGTATCATTTTTCTTAAATTAGCGTGTGGGATTCTCACAAAAAGACTGCCAGTAGATGGTGCTGCTAATTTCTACCAGTAATCTGGTTAACAACAAAAACAGTAGTATAAAAGCCGAAGTAACTCGTCTCTGCCGTAAAGTTCCTTTTGGTAGAATATGAGTTGCAGAGGCCACTACAAACTAAATAAAAACTTATGATGATGGGGTGGTTTGGGGTTTTATTTTTATAAATATTTTCTCCCATAATACTTTAGTGTTTACTGAAGGACATTTCTTAACCATGCCTTCAACAAGACTCTAGGGTGTAACCAGTGTACTAACTTGTACTCCTTGCTTTTTTTTTCTCTCTCTCCTCGGTTCCTGATTGTTGCTGCCATCGTTTAATCTCGGTGCTCCCCCTATTGACAAACTTTATATTACTGTGAACTTCAAAACTATCTTCGTGCGAACTTTAAAATAATTCGGACACTGTAGCGCGGGCCCTCCCGATTTGATCAGCCCCCTATGGGCCCTAACTACTCGCCCGGTGGCGAAGCCCTGAACGAGATGGGCGGACCACCGGCCGGAGCCGGTCGCGGCGGAATGCGCGGTGGACCCATTCCACCGCACGAGATGATGGAAAACATGGATGAATATGCGATGGACGCCAAGCGTCGAAGATACTAGATGATGATTCGCCGTTATTCCAGCTGCATCTCAACGGACTCATTTATTTCTTACTTGACTAGCACTTTTATTTATAATCAGTGTCTCTGTGGATCAAGATATACATTATTATTTTATGTTAGAATTAGGTCTTATTTTTTCTCTCTGCTCGAATACTGCTGAATGTTCAACCCGTGACCAGTGTTACTTTCTCTCCCTTGTAATTGGTGTACTGACAATAAATTTCATTTTTATCGTATTGAGAGTTTTGTTGTTTTGATTCGAGAGTTGGTTTGGTTTCTCTCCTGGTGTGGAAATAGGGCTTCTGGCTAGAATGTACTTCTAAAATGCATGTTGACTGCTATCAGCTGAAGATGCAGTTAATGGATACAAAAGCTTTTCTGATTCCATGAGAGGGACAGTGAATAGTCAGTGATTCCATAACTCCATTGAAGTTCAGTGTCCAAGAAAATGTTTCGCCTTTGCTGCAAAAATAAATGAAAATAATTAACTCCATGGGGGGGGGGGGGATAATGAAATAAAGAACGGCTGTACCTCACTGTTATTGTATTTGTTTTAATTTTCAATGTAGATAACAATCCTGAATTTACCCCAGATGTATATAATCATTCAAAATTCGCTCGCCATAGAAGTCAGTAGCCGCTGTGTAATTGGACCTTATACTTCTATTCATAAGTACCTGTAACATAAGACAAAATGTTTTAAAATTGTATGGTAATCTGCAGAAGAATCTGTATCTGAAGGGATTAGGTAACAAGAATATATAAGTGTCTAGTTCTATTTTATTTTTAACTTGCATTTAAAGTAGTTAGTAGTAACAGTAGCAAAATCAATTTTTTTTAATAGTTTGTTAGCAAATGAATATCTTTACAGTTTCTGCCATAAATAAATTTTAAACATTTAAAAAATTGAACTATTTTTTACTCAAAAAGTTTACTTTTTTTCTCCATTTCTCTCTTTCCCCCCCCCCCCCCAATTTTCATGCAGTTATGACAATATTTTAATAGCATGTTCTTATGGTGCAGAGCCAACTTGGGACTTAATTTTTGACCATTTCAATTTCGACAACGATATCAATGTTTGTCTTATTATTTTGGTAGTTACAGGAAGTGATACTTCATGACAAATGCGCCCTGTAATGTACATTTGCTGACGGTAAATGGTACCTTCTTGAGATGTCAAATAATCCTGCTTGTGTCCCTCGTGCTCAAACGAGGGTTACACCTTTGTTATTGGAGTTTTTTTTGCCGTAGGCAGTGTTTCTTCAAATATTTATGAATTACATTTATTGATCTTCTAATTAATTTGCTGATTTAACTATAGATTTTTACATAGTTATAAGTGTCATTTTTTACTTTTTCGGCTTCAGACAGTCCTGCACGCTTACCCATTTCGTAAAACGGGAATAAAACAGATATATTTAGCGAAGTAGGCCTTGATCTTATTTATAAACATTGATAGTAAGCTCCCCTGATGGTCAAATGAAGAACTAGTTAAAATATTTGGTACCTAGGTTCAAAATAGATTAGAGTTCATAAATCAATTTCCAAAATTTAAGTTGCATAAAAACTAAAAATAGATATATTTTTATTTGATATCATTTTTTTAAAAAATTTATGTGTGATAATCCTTTGTTATGATCTCAATATGCATCATAATTGTATCGAATTAAAGCAATCGTATTTCGAATTATTTGTAAAATTAAATTTGCTTAAATGAGTGATTTTAAATAAGATAATCTGTAAAACAGTGGAAATTTTCGTTTGATGCTCTGACACTTGGTATTTAACTTTTATTTCATTATGCTCTAATTAGAGAACTGTCGATTTTGGCTGTTTTATTGTCTTCTAATTTTACATATTACGAAACATACACTTTTTTTGTCCTTTGTGTATTTACTTGACACTGATTATTTATTCTAAAGTGTTTAATAAGATAAGGTTTTTTGTTTTTATGGGAGGTAGTTTTATTATGAAGGATCAAAGTATATTATCTTTTTTGGAAGTTCGTAGAAGTTGCTTCATAACTGAAATGTAATAATGCTTTTTGAAGTATTTTAGCTTCTGATCATTAAATTAAAAAATCAATTTTAAATGTGGTTTGACTTCAAATTTCATGCTTCGTGGTTATGATATATTTCAAACAGAACTTTTACTGCTGGCGAAATTTTATTAAGTTCCCATTAAAGATTCAGTGCTGACACATACTTGTGTAATTATAACAATAAATATAAAGGTTTATTTATACAGGGTTTAAATGGGTATTCGGAAGGACTAATTATGATTGATGCCATGTTCATATACCACTTGTTGAATATATTTTTCGTGAAGTTAGTTTTTTTGTATACTGTGCTTAAAAAGTCAGTTTTGTTACCAGGATGAAGTACAATTAATGTCTTTACTTGTATTTTAGAAGCAATTTATGCCAGAAGTGTTATTTTCATACTTATTTTATATATTTAAACCTCAAGTTGGCAATTAACTATTTCAAAAATAAATACCAAAATTACTAAATTTCAAACACTTTTAAATTAACAGATTTTTACTTTTTTCTTAAAATGTAAAATAGGTATAATTTGAATTTGTGCTTAATATTCCAATCAATGGAGTTGCTTGAAATTTAGTAATTTATTCTTTTTAGAACTAAATCAAAAAGAAATTAAGTAATCAAAGAAAGCTAATAAATAGGAAAGGTGTTTAAAAATTGTATTTTTTAAAGTTTGGAATAAAAAGTCGTTCGTTAAGGAGTTATGTCCTTTTATTTAACTAAAAGTGTTTAACTTTTCCCAAGATAGTGGAAAAATCCGAATACGAAATTGCTTTTTTATTGTAATAAAGTTACAAGATTAAATATTAAAAAAAATATTGTGTCCTATTTGCTGATTTGTCACCAAACTTGCAGTGCTTTAGCTTGAAACTGCTGTGAACTCTTAATCTGCCAGTAGCAAGAATACATTGAGCAACAGTTAATGGTAGATGGCAGCTGTACTTATTTTTCGTGTATTTTTAAGATAGACAGGCATGAGATTTTAGTAGCCGTCTATAAATTATGAAAGGCGTTTTATACGATTTTTAATCGCCTTTGTTGACATTGAAATTCAGGGTTCCAGTGACAGAGAAAAATATTTCTCAAACCAAAGATTTTGTTAACCCTGAATGTATCATGGAAGAAATTTTAAAAACTGAAAGTATTTTAAAGACTTAAATTTTTCTGGTAGAAAATGACTACTTGTAATACATATTTTTCTTTTAATACTATATTTGGTTGTTATAAACCTTTAAAACCAAGTTAGGATAAACTTAAAAAGTCATAAATTTATGTTAAACAGACTTATTTCTAAACATTAATCTGTGTCGTAAACAATTGCAGTATGCAGAAAAAAACCCAGAAAATTTTAAAATGCCTTCTCTCTGAATCGCCACGTGGTGTGTGGCCACTGCTAATTTTTACCATTAATTACATGAGCTTTTACGGTGCAATAGTCAGCTTTGTTTAAAGGGTTGGACAGGTTTCTAAGACTTCAGTTGGAGTTAACATTTTTATGTCTGGATAGGTGGCTTTATGTGTTGCTACAACAATTCTTCAACTAAATGTTATGTGCTCTTATTAACTAAATTTTTCCGAGCTAAACAGATTTCCCATACGGAATATGACGTTTAAAAAAAACGATGGGCTTAATTTTTATTATACTATAATACATAAAAATACAACCACACACACTCAGATTTGTTAGTTTTAGCTTCCACACTACAATTATAATGTAAAAAGTGGAAGGTATTATAATCGTTCTGTCTGTCCGTCACCCACTTTCATATTCCAAACTACAACTGCTACGGACAAGTGTGATACGTTAAAAAATTCAGCGCATCGAAATTAGAATACATTGAAAATTTCAGAAAAGAATTCGAATTCAAAGTACTTCAATTATTTAAAAAAACTGCAAAATTTAATGCTCATTTTAAAAGCATAGGAAGCCATTTTTATTAGAATTAAATCACCATTGCCATTCGCAACAATCGCTCGAGAAACTTTAATTCTTTTAGACAATAAATTAAAATATATTTCTGCGACATCGATCAGTTTGAAATGACGTCAAATATATTTCACTACGAGATTCTTCGTATGTTGATATGAAATATTTTCATTCTATTTAAAAGTGAGGAATATTACATATTTATTCTTTGAAATATAAATTAATTTTTGCAAACGATAAGTACTAATTATTGAATTTTCGAAATACAATAAATAAAACTAGCCAAATATAGCATGTAAATGTTTATTATAGAATATTAATGCTGTGTTTGTCGCCTTTTTATATGTTTAACACAACTGTTGTGTGGAAGCGGGTTAAGTGACAGATTCTGTTACAAACCTACTTGTTGATTCTCCTATGCAATTGGTGCCAGAGCTGATGCAACACATCATGCTAATATATTAGAAGTACTATACATCGATTCATTCAATGCCAGTTTAAAATATTAACCTCACAATAAATTTCTAGATGTGCCAGTTATGGTGACTATACGTGTGTAGATGATGAAATATCCAAATGCTGTCGAAATGGTGTACGATTCTGGAATGTTTTTTTTATAAAACCTTCAAGTGTTGAATCTTAAAAGAGTAGTAAAGAACCTTTTCCGCCGTGGTATTGCTTTGTACAAAAATTTCTTACTTTAATTTAAGCTATCGTATGGTGGATAAACTGTTTCCTAACACGCAGATATTTTTAAAAAATTCATTCAAATTTTGAAAGCAGCAAAGTCAAGTGGTGAGAACTGATATTTTTGTAGAATTGCATCATATATCTCTTTTTAAAAAAAATAGTCACGAATTAAAAGCAATTTTATAAATCGTGTAGAAAACTTATAACTAATAAATTAACGTTTGTATTCTAAGCAATACCGAGTTTTATCCGCAAATACATCACTTATAACTTTTTTCGTCATTTTCATTATGTTTAATTCATTTTCTTTTATTGTTTTCAGTGTTCACATGTTTTTAAGAATATTTTTCTTTTAAACAAATATTTTGTTGTACAATGCTTTAAAGATTTAAAAAAAAAAGCTAATAACCAACATAAATTGCTTAACTATTTATTGCATGTATTTTATTTCCGTGCCATTAAAAATACTCCAGAATTTAGTTCGAAACACTAAATGACATTAACAGAAATTGTTGGTAAACCAGGTTTTGTGATAAAAAAGTTATTGAATTGCCAGTAAATGAAAAAACTTTGTTCCAACAAAAAGTGTAATGGCAGCATAGCAGAGGAAAACACAAGGGTGTTATTGGAGGCAACATTTTGCAGTGTTTTAACAAATAGTGAAAAAAAAAACCTATTTATCAAGATTCATGAAATTTGAGAATACTATTGTGCACTTAATAAAATCCTTAACAACTCTTATCTAAGTTAATAAACTGTAATGTTTTAATATGGAATTATTAAAGGAAGGATTCTCTTAGCAGAACATTTATCTGTGTTTTTATTTGGTTGGCACCAAGTATACAGGGTGGGGCAAATAAAAGTGGCCAAATAAAAAGCTTGAAAGATTTCAAGTGGAAATAAAAGATTATTCAAGCGTGCAATGGTTTCACTTGACAAACCTGTTTTTGCATTGGTGGTATTGGACTATTGGCCAGTTCAGATCGTAGTGCGTCAGTGTGAGTTGCGACTGTGTGAGTGTAAGTTGATCAATTCACAGGTGAAGATGAAACTCGCAGTACAGTAGAAAACGTTATTAAAACGAATTCGTGGAAAAAATGTGGCCAGTTGTTTGTTAAAGAATTTAAATGTGTAAAAAGGCTTAAAAAGAGTGCTATGCAACGAATAATTACGAAATGGCGTCAGACAGGATCTGTATTGAACAAGTTCAAAAACATTTCGAAACGCGTCTGAACACCAGATTTTGGGTCTTGCAATCAATTTAGAATGTTTTGTATTAACAAAAACAAAAAGGTACGATTCTCTAGGATAAATAACGACCGAAATAATCACTAGTGAGAACTGTTTTTGATCAGCTCTACGAACCTGGTGTATATTTAATTTCAACTAGCTTCTCAAATCATAGCCTAGTTGCCGGCAAATAAGTAATATTGTCTGTGCTTAATATTGAAGCGATCAATAGCTTCAGTTAGCAAACCTGTTTTTGTATTGGTTTTTGAATTGGCAACATTTCTGTCGTATTCTTATCTCCACGTTGGGGCCACTTTTATTTACGCCACCCTGTAGTAAAATTTTTATCACATTACCACAAACAGGATGCCCCCAGGTGTGCTTGTGTTCATGTTTGGCAAACTCGAATGTTTGCCAAATCAGGGACAGTTCAATATACCACTTGTAAATATGTTTGTTCCTCAACTATAAG
The DNA here is from genome assembly GCA_019343175.1 of Oedothorax gibbosus. Lineage (NCBI taxonomy): Eukaryota > Metazoa > Arthropoda > Arachnida > Araneae > Linyphiidae > Oedothorax > Oedothorax gibbosus. Next base: position 208,000 of record JAFNEN010000656.1, on the reverse strand, counting down.
TAAAAAAAATAAATTCAAATCGCATTAAATTTGTACTTTTTCTCGCAGTTTCCAACTTCAATAACGCTTGTCCAGTATTCTTAGCCTACTTTCCCATTTTACTTTCAATAAGTTAGGCTGTTAGGCAATATGAAATATAAGGTAATGAATAGTGTTCACAGCAGCATGGCGACTTTTGTCGCCAATGGGTCTGATAATGTCGCCTTTTTTAAACTATGATTATTTCGTGCTTATTATTTTAAAAGGAAGGCAAAAAATCAATTTCCAACAAATTCGGATTTCCGTTAATCTATTTTGCAAATCGAGGACACTCTGTTCGCAATCATCGTTCCCCGTAATTTATTCGTTTATGTTTGTAAGTTGACGGTCATTTTTGGAATACCCTGTATGGCCGTAATTTAACCGCAGTAGAATAATTAGAAGCTAAGTGTAGGCTATTCAAGAATAAAAATGTTATTGAGCAATGGCAGGCAAGATATATATCCAAATATACTCTCTACTTGTTGCTTTATGAAACAATTCCTGTGAACAGTGTTTCATGCAAGCTGCTCTTCAGCTTGATTAACAGAATTTTTAAATTAAGGAGTACATTATCTAATTTGACAGTCAATTCAGAATTTCTTGAACGACCAAACATTTCTCTTCTTTCCTCCCCGAAAATGCTGCTCTTTAATGGTAAAAGACGGAAGACAAGCTTGTAAAATGTAAACAAGCAGTTTTGTTGGATGATTAGAAAAACTTTTTTAAATTAGTCTACCAAGTTACAGATTTGGACCACCCAATGAGAGCCTTGATAGACATTTTGGGCCGTTAAATTTCCTTTGCTGGCATGAACCCTAGTAATTTACGTATTGCGATGGGATTGAGAATCCGAAACGGATTTTGTGTTTTCTACACGTTTTGGAAAAGTGAAATTTGAACATTATTCTGTATCTGAAACTACGCTGCATCTTTATTTTCAAAACAGAGTATTATTCACCACGCTTTCTTTCAGGAATACCAAAAATTCCCTTTATTGCTGAAAGTTTTCATTCTTCCAAAAAAAATCTGAATGACATCCTGATCATGAAAGATACAGATTTGAATGGAATTGGAAATAGTATCTTAATTCTTTACCACTAAATAAATGCCTGTTGTATCATTTTAGAATAAACTTTATTATTACAAAAACATAATTGAAAATAATATTAATAAAAACAGGTAAACTTTCTATTTAGACGAACAAAGAGTTAACAATTATTAAACATAGAATTTATGTTATCTTGATATATTGAACATAAATAAAATTTAATTTTTGCAAAAAAATTTTTAGATTACTCGTGCTTCGTTATCTTGACTTCTGAAATCGCATGTTAGAAAAATATTTTGTTTGATTGCACATTATAATTGTTTCTATTTTATTGGACATGAGACATTTTTCTTGAATAGTTTTGGACTTATAACAGCAATTTCAAAGCAAAATGTTACTCTTGCTTAATTTCCGGTATAACATTGATCGGGAAGTACTTCGATAGTACTGAATGCCTATACTGCTTAATTATTTAGTAGTGTCTCGAAATCTAAAGTCTAGTTGCTAGTAAAGCTCTCTTGTGCAAATTTGAGAATTTATATAAACTAAATATACAACCTGTTAACAGATGAGTACAAAATTCTTTTAGTTGTGCTGATGAGCACCTTTTTTAAAAATCTAATTAATATGATAGGCAGGCACGATTTATGTAAATATAAATATATAAATTTCGCTTAAAAAATAATTATATTTTGCGAACGTTCTATTTATTTCTATTTTGAAGAATTATCACCGTAAGTATCAAGTAAGTATTTTTCATCACCAATAAAGACATTTTATTCCATAGTTATATATCATTTTTTCCTTTCAATTTTTGGTTGTTTTTGAATGAATCTCTTTAATTCAGAAATTTTAAATTCTAATTCTTATTAATTTTGAGCATGCTATTGGAATTAAAAAAGGAAATTATTTTTGTTAAAAAAACATTTTCCAATATGATTATTTTATGTTATTTTTTATTTAAAGTTTCTTTTAACTTATAAGCACAAATTTAAGTTAAACACTAATACTATGCTTTTAAATTGTTTAACATTCATATTTAAGCATTTTATTATAATGCACCCTTAAGAAAGTAAAATATTAGGAATACTTTTATTTTAACTGCCTTTAACATCAGTGACTAACTACTTGGTTTTCTCCGAATAATTATTCTTGTAATAGGAAAATTTATTTAGCAAAATTTTTAATATTTTGGCTCATCTCATTTTGATTTATTTAAACCTTGTCTGGATGCATTTCTAAAAGACAGTTGAATTACTGTTCTTAATGTATTTTTTATTGTAAATTCCGTTATCAGAAAACTTTTTTTCTAATTTGCATGCATACGTCTTCCATAACTTACCTAAATTGTATAAGAAGATACATCAAACAATGAATCATTAATCTGTTTAATTGTAATACTTTGGTGTAATGTTACTAAAGCTGCATGAAGTCATTTACTTTACACCAAATTTATGGAATAATGCTATGCTGTAACATACAAATTTACTTTCCCTTTTGTATTACATTGTTACTCTATAAATCTAGTAGAAGCTACACGCTAGGCTTTCACAAGTTTTCTAGAGTAACACAGCACAGTGTTACAGGGTATAATACTGACAACATAATAATTGACAAACATAAATCCATCATACTTAAAGATTCATGTTATTTTTCTTTATTATAACTTTATTTAGGGTTTGGAGTAACATGTTACTTGTAACAGTTACTGTTTTTTGGGTAACGCTGAGTAACACCGTTAGATTTTCCAGAAAGTAACTAACTTAGTTCCTTTTATCAGTAACAAAAAAATTCCTTACTTTTCCGTTACTTTCCGAAGGCTATCGCATACTTTGAAATTCAACTCCTAAGAAGAGAACATTCTGCATTCCCCAAATACAAGTTTTTCTTGGGAGGGAAAAAGCCAAATAGAATTGGCCTCTAAAGGCGTGACGGCGGCTTTCAGCCAGAAGTACGAATGTTTCTCCTTATCTGTTTACCTTTCCAAGTATAACATTATAAGCCCCGTAATTACAGGAATCTACCGAACATGTCCGTAACAAATAGTTTTGAAATAAATCACACTGACTGCTTAGCAGGTTGTATCCCTCAGTGCAAACCCTTTTGTGTTCTCCAACAACAAAGTCCTTTCCCTTGAGAGTGCATGTTTATTCTTGAGCTACCCTATTTCCGCCCGAGAGTTTGCAGATAGACCCGTTCTTGGCTGTTTTGTAGGGTAAATTATTAAAATTACATTTATTTTTTTTAAATTATAATTTCAATGTTTTGTTTGTGCTTCTGTTCAATCATCTGATTTTATTGTTCAATTTAAACAACCTAGTTGCCCCTTCTCATTCTGAACCCTTTAGTCCATCTCCCCTTTGAAGGAAATCCTGAAAACATAAGCCTTATTCGGTCTATGGTTTTTACAATTTAGTCTGAATTTGTCTAGGCAGTTTTCTAATCACTAAGTTACTGTTACAGTATGTATCTTTTTACTACAGCACAGACCATTGTTCCCTACCAACCCAAATACCTACTTTCTTATCTTAATCTACTATGTATTTTTCTTTCTGCGTTTACCTTCTTCTATACCAGATTCCCTAGAAAACAACCTTTAAAGTATTATTACACGCTCTCCTCCACAATTACCTTAATTCTGGCCACACTCGAAGACAAGTCTGTAACCTCTTTTCGATAATGAACTATTATAAACTACCAACTTTTTGGGTATGTTATGGCTTTCAAATGTAATATTGGCTTCTTCATAGCTAAAATAGGGCATTAAAATTTTCTATTAAAATATGAACAAGATACCGATAGAGGGATAAGTAACTCCTCTATGGTTCATGCAAGTTATTTTCGTTAGTTTAGTTAGTTATTTATTATTATGTTAGTTAGTTTGTAATACTCCTATGAACCTCCGAATAAAAATCTTTGAAAAGTGGGAATTTAAGAAAAAAACATTAAAAATATTTCTCTGAGTTATTTATATGAGAAAGAGATAGTATATAAGACATTAGTTATATGAGAAAAGGTGTTTCAACCTTTAAACTAAAGTTTTCAAACTTTTTGATTGTTGAAATTTTGTTGAAGAAGTTTTCCATACTATTTTACTATTGAGATGGTAAATTGTAAGTGGCGTCTATTTAAGTCCCTGATTGGGTGTTTATGCCTAAATTTGAAACTAGTTTTAAGTGCCCCAAGAAGCCACTTTTTTGCATTCAGAAGAAAAAAAATGTCACTAGTCTAAAATTTTTCAAATTATCTTTTGTAATTTTGCGGGGTCAAAAGACTAGTCTTATCAGTTGTCACGCTCCAAAGCCCCGTTCTCATAAACCATTTATTTTGTGGAAAAGAAATTTAACTCTGCATTTGTCCCTTAGGCATTTGACCATGGGAATATTGTAAAATAAGGGATTCGTAGGATAGTGAATAATATTTCAATTGATAATTTAAGTGAATGTGTATATAGTACCTAAAATATAGGCAAAAAATATAGCCCTAAAGAGCATAAATTAAGTTTTTAGTAGGATTTGTTATCCTTTGGGCTGTTTCAAACATTTAAATTTCGAATGTAAATAAAAATCTGTTAATATTTTCACTCTTGAAAATCTTTTACTAAAACTATTCCCGATACGTTAATAGCAAACTGTCATTTCTGAACATCCTAGCGTGTTGTGTACTGCTGGAAAACAGTTTTTTGATTTTACTGTTAAAATGTTTTATATTATACTATTATTCAATGTCTTAAATGTCATAATTATTCTTGCATATAAGTTAAATATAGATATTTGCCTTTAAGCCTTTTAATTTTTAATTGCTTTGTAATTAATAAAATTAACATTATTTTTGTTACAGTATTACCTGAAGTTTATGTAGTGTAATTGAGTTGGTGTTAATTAAGCATCTTTGAATGCTTTTCAAAATTTTTAAATATGTATATTTTTGCTTATTTTACATGTCCCGGTGAACAATAGTTGTTAATCAGCTTATTTAGTCGCTTCTCTGGTGGTGTGTTTGGCTGCTTCATTTTTGCTACTACAGTAGAGTCCCGGTTATCCGAAATTCGGTTTCACCGAAAGGCTCCTTTTTTTTTGTTGTTGAAATATGTAATGTATGCATACAGGATTGGAGTAAACGTTACTTGTAACAGTTACTTTTTTAGGTAACGTCGGGTAACGCCGTTACATTTTTCAGATGTAACTGTAACTTAGTTACTTTTAGCGGTAACGAAGTAACGAAAATTGCGTTACTTTTCCGTTCTTTCCGAGGCTGTCTGATGCTTTATTTATAATTCCATCCTAAGAGAGAATGGAACATTTCGCATTCCCGAAATCTGACTTTCTTGGGAGGAAAAAGCAAACTAGCATTGTCCAACTTTGGCTGCTAACGGCAGCCAGAGTTGTGAAATTGTTTTGTTAATAATGATTTTCTTTGAAAAATGGTAAGATGGCTAAATTACAATTTTTCTCATAACTTGAAATTTCAAAAAGTAACTGTGAATCGTTACTTTTCGTACTAAGTAACTGTAACGTGTTACTTTTCATATTAAGTAACTGTAACGGTAACAGTTACTTTTTTATTAAGTAACTGTAACAGTTACTTTTTTAAAGTAACTTTCCAATCCCTGTATGCATAAATAAATTCACAAAAAATAAATACGTGCGTACAAAGTTGGATTTATTTCTCAAAATAAACAGTAATTTTTTTGCTGCTCAATTTGGTTCCTTTTAAAGTAGCCCTGTACCGCCATCTTTTAAACAAGAGAACGTCTGAAGTAGTGGCTTCACCTTGCCCTTCTATGTATCTAAGTGCCTGATCTTTTTTGATTTGTGTAGCTTCCATATGCGAAATGCTGCACTTGTTAGACTCGATCTCATCTTCATTATTGGGTTCGTTTTCGTCCCGAGTTATGGGTCTTTTTTTTAGGCGTGAGGCGGATGATTCCCGATTATCCGAATATTCCTACGGAATCTCGATTAACCGAAAGTGAACCGGTCCTGTACCTTTCGGATTAGCGGGATTCTACTGTAAAAGCAATAAGGGGATGACTGTGGAATACCTATCCACAACGTTCCTTAGTTGTGCAATATTTGAACCATACGAGAGAAATGCTTGAAGTTGCTGCGACAATTTTAGAAGGGTTTTGGGAGAATGAATAGCTTATGGATCACATTAGTGTGATTTGGTAGCACTATTTCTTACAAATCAACAAAATATTCCTCTTTTGGCTTCTGTATGTCATCTTATTTGCTGCACATTGATTGCTGTGATTACTTTATTAGATTGGTCTAGCTATATGTATTCACTTATCACTACAGACATGAGCTTTATGGTTACAAAACCTGTACTTTTGAACACGATCAGTAACAAGGCCAACACCTCTCCTTCTACAATTTAAAATACCGGTAAAAAGTTCCTGTGTTATCATTCTTTGGAATTGTTTCAAGATATAGCTTTAGCTCAATACTCTGCAATCCAACCAAAATAGTTTTTATTTTCAATTTACTAAGCAACCATTAATTTTGTTTCGACTTTCGGCAATACCCCACTTGTTTATTAGAGTTTGGGTTCACGGGTGCACAAAACCTATGAGACTTGCTTGTTAATTTCTTGTTGCTGATTAAATATCAGTCAACTAAGTGGAACCAACTTTTTCCCTTGAACTAATGAAAAATTATTTTGTTTTTGTAATTCGATACAGGTAAGTTCTAGTAAGCAATGCTCCTGGTATTTACAATGCCAGATATTCACAGTTCAGTTCATAAGTGTTTAACATTGTCATTACTAGATTGAAACCCGCAAGTACCGGTTTGGTTTTTGACCTTTTTTTAAATTATTTTTTTAATTTATGTTATTGCAATTAGCCAAGTTTGCTTAAATATTTCCTGTATTTATAAATATTTTTTTCAGATAATTGTTTCTACTTGTGTCTAACACGACCATTTCTTTAAGAGTGCTGGAACAATCCTAGTCGTGGATCTTCTGTTTTAGACTTATTTCATTAAGTAAAAAAAAATTAATTTTTTGACCTTTGTGGTGCACCTATATATTATGCAAAGGCATAAGAGGTTTTTTATTAGTAAAAGTATTTTTGAATTAACCCATAGATATATTTATTATCAAAACTGTTTTATTACTTTCAACTCTAACGGTCAATTTTGTAAATAACTTCACTTCTTCAGTATTGTGATATAGTTAGACATAATTCTTTTAATCTGGTTTCTGTGCTACTCACATGACCTGGGAGCTTTTAAAAAAATACTTAAGTCTACAGTGTACGATTTTAACATGCTTATAGAATCTCCTGAGTTTCGTTATTTATTAAGATAACTAGAGTTCTAAAATTTAAGAAATCAATTTACAATAGCCAGAGTTTCTGGATATTACAGGCGTATGTGAGTTCTTAAGTTTTTGAATGGCCATTGTTTCTAAATTTAAAAATCACAACAATTTTGGCACCTTACAATGGCCACAATGTGGAGATTTTTATGGAGTTCACCAAAGTTTATGGATCGACGGTGATTTTAGGACTGTCAAGTTTTAGCGATTTTATGATCACTGTGGTAGTTTGCCAAATTTAGGATCGGTGATTAATTTGTGATTTTAAGATTCTTTTCGGCGATGGGAATCACGATATTAAAAGCTAATGTTGCTGATTTTTTAAAAATTATCGAAATAACTAACTAAAGTTATTTAGTTGTAAAAGGGAAAGATTTGGTCAGATTTCGCAAATTCGAATTCGAAGTACTTCAATTATTTAAAAAACTGCAAAATTTAATGTTCATTTAAAAAGCATAGGAAGCCATTTTTATAAGAATTAAATCACCATTGCCATCGCAACAATCGCTCGAGAAACTTTAATTCTTTTAGACAATAAATTAAAATAAATTTATTTATATTACATATGTATTCTTTCAAATATAGGTTAATTTTTGCAAACAATAAGTAATTATTGACTTTTCAAAATAAAATTCAAATGAAACTAGCCAAATTTATTTATTCAATATTTTCACTGGTGCCATTTCGTTAAACATACAAGAAACTTTATTTAAAATAAATAAATTTTCTTTTAAAAGTTTTTATTTTTATGTGATATAATTCAGTTTGGATTGTTGTAATATCACAATAGAGTTCTTTTGATGGTTCATTATATATGTATGAAAAAAGATGCATAAAGAATTCTAACTTTGCATAAAGAATATGCAAAGTTTCGCTATTTTTAAAGCATCAATTTTATTAATTTATTTTTCGAACTGTAAACTGGTGGTTACTAAAAGATATATCATTATTCTTCGAACTTAAAAAAAAAAAATTAGCAAACGATAACGATTAATTATTAAATCTGTAAAAGAAGATTAAAGAAATTAGTTAATTTTGTAATTACAACTAGCTAAAGGCGCTGTTTGGCGAATTTCTTTCTGTGGTGTATAAAAAGTGTTTCTTGTTGAGCACAAATGTTGTGTGGAAGCGGTTTAAGTGACAGATTCTGTCACAAACCAACTTTTTTTTATTAGAAACGTTTTTTATTCAGAAGCTTATGTTTGGACATTTGATACCCAGTAAGCTTCGAAACTTAATCAATCCAAACTTGGATAGTCCTGACAACAGCTGCATCATCTGATGATGGTGGGAACATACTTTAAACATGTGTCCTTTGGTCAGAATTTAAACTAATGAAGAGAACACAAAGTAACAAATGGCAATCGAATCTATATAAAAGACCGGAATGTTCTCTTCTCTAACACTTAAGTATGGTTCAGAAAGCCACGCTAAATATTATCATGTAAGATTTTGCCAAATTTGAATCCAGAAACAAAGTTTACTAGAACTTAATTCCATATTCGTTTAATTTTACATTAATTCTTTGTGAGGGCAGCGATTGCGTGATAATAGACAAAACCCCCCACGTGAGATTTGGTGTAATCTGCTCAGCAAAAGTCACATGATTTATGGACACCCCCCCAAACAACATGGCGTCATTTCATTACTGACCAGAAAACGAGATGACATTTTCTTATTGATTCTGGCTTCGGCACCTCTCTGATATTTCAATGTGTGCATAAGGATCATTTTATGGCAGCTTTTTTTGCCTTCTGTAACTAATTTTTTTAATTAAACAGTTTTAATTGCATTAATCTGTGTTAAAGTATATTGCCGCTGCAAGAAAGAAAACAGTGTCTGCAATTTCGCCGTTTTCGAGTTATGTATTAACATCAGTACACATAAAAAGGAATAATCTATCTTATAACCCAAAATACTTAATATAATTTATAGTTGAATCCGCATATTCAAACTTATGAATCTACGTTATACTTTTTTTCTTACAACGGCAGTGTAGTATGTATCGCAAATCTGCACACATAAGAAAATAAGATTAAACAAAAAGGGGGTAAATTATGTGTCTCTGAATGTGAACTGTATATCTTTTTTAAGACATTTTAAAGACACAAAATGTAATGTTTATTTTAAACAATTATAGAGGGGCTATATGATATCAAAATTATTAGTTTTGATTGCTGTATCTTAAACGTATATTACTTTTTCCATTAAACACATGATACCAAAATTGCTTTTACTGCATGATAATGTTTCTTTTTATATTGTGCTGTCTGCTTTATAACTTGCTTTCTTTACAGATATGGGAGAATCCAAATTTTGTTGAACACTTTTCGGAAACATGGAAATCTGGCAGTGATTAAATATTTGAAACTTAAAAAATACAATAGCCACTTTAGATAGCCAACATTATATACACATTTTGATAAAATCAAGAACTTTTGCAAATGTGCGTGAAAAAATTGTTTAATAATGAATCTTGTTACAATTAATACTATTTGTATTTCAATTTGTAAAAAGTTTTGATAGAAAAATAAAACTGAATCGCTAATCTAATTGATTTAATTCAAAGTTAAAATGTTACTTGGGGTCCATACATTAGCAATGCTCATGGAATAATATGGGTGAATAATCCGCTGTGCGTCCTCATCAAATGATATTTCAACTCTGTTACCAAAGACAACTCGTTTATAACGCCATAACCCTAATGTTATAGTATATTGCTTATAACCACAATTAACTCCTTGGTTATAACGCTAAAAACATACATTTTTATGATATGCCTTCTTTTTAAAAAAATTAACCAATAAATTGCCAAATAATGTAAAAAGTCGTCGAGATTGAAATTTATTTCCCGCTCAAAAATATTTATTAGACTAGAGAAGGAGAATTTTGTTTTCGATTATGCTGTTAATATAACGATATAGCTCTGTTTAAATGGCAGAAACTAATGCCTTGCAAGTGGTTACTATATTTAATATAGCACATAGGATTAAACTTTATTCAATAGATGTCATTTTATAGCTTTGATTCTGAGTATATAATGCTTATTTTACGTGATGTAATTAGTTCTAAACAAATCCATTGGGTATAAAAACCGCCTGCTGAATTAATATGAAAGAACCATTAATTTCTCGCATTGTCAAACTGAAAACTACATTGACTTTGTCACGTTCATAAAAACTATCCATTTGAAGTAAAAAATATACATATTCACATTATTTTAAGGTGTGTTATTGATCTGAGCTACTTGAAAGTGTACATATTTATACAAATTAATAGTTTCGGAAGTTTATGTAACCGATCGATATATTTAAACTTGTGACCAGTGTTCGAAATCGGATAAAGAAATTCAGGATTAGGCTGTAGGACTAACTTAAAACTAGGCGCACATGCACATTACCTAGGAGCATTTTTTTTAATTATGGGGGAAAAAATGAAAAATGTCTCTGCCATTTTCGAAGTCTACAGTGCCCAAATGGACGATTTGAGTTGCGATTTTATGGAATCACAAGAATTTCCCTTGTTTAGGATAACTAGAGTTCCAAAATTTAAGAAATCTTAATTTACTGCAGCTTTTTTAAAGCTATTGCAATCACCTGAGTTTTAAGTTTTTGTCAGTTTCTATATATTTGACAATCACCAAAATTTGGGGATTTTACAATAGCACTAATTTGGATATTTTATGAAGTTCGCTGAAGTTTCGAAATTTGTAGAGCGATTTTAGAACTGCCGAATTTTTGCCATTATATGATCACTGCAATGATTTAAAAAATTTAGATTAAGTTAAGGTGAAGATTTCAGATCTGAAGATAATTATATTTTAATGAGATTTTTGGAAACCACAATATAAAAAAGTTGGTATTGAAGATATTTTTAAAAACAAACCGCCATAACTGAGACTAAATTTATTTATGACTTGAGTGGGGCAGCCCGTCAGGGCCAAGCACTGCGACCACTGGTCTATTGTACTAACCCCATCGTTTAACCTGACTACATTTATTTTGTTGTCCCAAAATCGAAAAAACTGGTCGTATTTTGCTACTGTGAATTTAGAACCCTGACTGTGACATACATATTTTTCATCTGATGTATTTGGGTAAATTTTTATAAAAATGATGCGCAATGTTGATAAAAAAAAGATACCATTGTGAACTATGCATCGCTAGTAGTGAGACGTTACTGATCTGACTTGTGAATACTTAAAACATTTCCCAGTAAGAAATAAACACAAAATGGGATAGCTTTATTCGAATTTAAAACAAAAAAGAAGTTAAGTTTAGTTAAAGTAAAAAATAAGTTAAGAAAATAGTAAAGTATTTTGCTATTTTCCTAATATTGGCCCATCATACAGGGCCTGTTCTAGGAAAACTCATACTATAGGCACAACCTATTTTGGGGGCCCCTTTACGGAAAATGTTGCGTATGATTTCCAGTAATAATGGTGTTATACGACCTATGTATCAAATTTTGCTACAATTTGATTGACTTCCTTATAACATCGATCAAAATAATCACGTTTGGTCAATTTCTCAAAGTCGTGCAAAAAACAAAGTGGAGTATCAGAATTTTTTTTAAATTACTGATATTTTGGGGATTTACAGTATTTCGCATAATAGAACCTAAAATTTGGGGGCCCTAGGGCCGGGCCTTCTTATGGAAGAACAGGTCCTGCTGCCGTCACTTCCTTCTTCCTTTGTGCAATTTTGGTTAACCCAAGTATTGCTCAAATAATAGAATTCATTCAATTTTCACCATGCAAAAAACATTTTTAAAAAAGTTTTAAATACAATTAGTTATGATGTAAATTAGGTAAGTATACTGAATATTTCTTAAGAATTAAGTTATTAAATAAAAAGAATAGATATTCATTAAATTTTGTTAGTTGTAGTTATTAGTTAAAATTAAATATTAAATTTTCTCTAATTTTTTTAAAACTAATTTTTAAAAAGTTACTAAATGAATCTTAAATGTTATAGTTTTGACGCAATAATTAAAACATTAATGTTTTTGTTGTAGATTTTTTTCTTAAGTTATTTTTTTTAGTTCTGTGCTTTATTTATGTTATCTTATTTTATGTTATCTTATTTTAATTGTTAAGTTTTAGAAAATATGAGGCAAGAAAATAAATGTAGCTTTTGCAGACTATAATTGAATCTTTTAAATGACATTTGGCTTGTTTTTTTTTTATTTTTCCTACAGTTTATTTATTTGTTTCTAATCTATTTTTTTACATTGATTTTACCTACTATTTTGCTTAAAGGATTTAGCCTGACAGTGGCATTTCTTGGTTAAAACTGAAAATCAAAATAAATTTTTTGTTTTCAAAAAGTTATCTAGAACACATAGACTGTACACGGAAATATGACTTTTCGAGTTGTAAATGCTATAATTTAAAAAATCTAAATATCTAGCGATTGAAGCAAAAATTAAATCAATTGGTAGAATAGTTAGAGTGCAGTAAGCGAATCGTTATTTTTTCTATAATGCAATGCAATGGAAAAAATAAACTTCAGATGAATTTTCTGAAAAACTAGTATATTTGTGATAGGGGTCTCTTTTCCGCATACAGTGCGACATTTCTTTCACCTAAAATGTCCTTACAAGGAAATATGTCCGTTATAAGGTTACCACTTTGAAATCTATTATTTTTTTAATTACGCCAATTCAAAAATTTGGGTTTTGTAATATATGTTTTGGTGAATGCTGACATTCACACACTGCTAAAAGTCTTAAATTGTAAGGATCTATTTCTTAATTTGTGGACATTAACCTATGAGTATTCACTTTCTTTGCAACATATAAATTATGCATTCAAACATTTTTGTGAATAAAGAATAATAAGTTAAAAATTCGTTTTCTTTTTGTAACACTGAGGCTACTATAAGTTGCCCAGAACCCACACATGGCAAGTTTTCTCTGTTGCAATTATTACCAATCAATCCCTAGTTTTCTTGAATTTTAATTGTTTTTTGAATGCTTGATTAATTCTGCTTTTGCTGCTGTATTTTTGTTCATAATAAATGCAAGAAAATGTCATTTGAAAATACTAAAGGAACCACTTAAAAATATTTTCGTATTTCGATTTTCTATGTGCCATGGCTCGGAATGGACATAAAATAGTCAACAAATATGTTTTTAAATCTTTCATTAAAACTATTAATCTCTATAAAGTTCGAATCGCTTTTCACATTTTAAAATAATCGCTTTTCTCATAATAAAATTTCTTTTAATATTTTTTATAAGTATAATTCTGCAAGAATTAAGAATGCAAAACCAAAGCAAACCTCCTTCTGGTTTCAACCCCCATACTGGGCAGTGAAATAGCAACTTCTTTTTTTTTTAAATAATACTTTAGCTTTGGTTGGCCTGTATGTGTATACAAAATGCAGAACTATATGCTATTATTCCTTAACTGTCTATTCCATAACTTAATAAATTAATACCTTTTTCTATTCCAGGATTCAAGAAGATATTTGTAAATGTAGTTACTTCGTTCTTCAATAACCATTTTTAATATTGACACTCAAACTTCAAACAAAATAAATTAGAACATTCTGTGCTACTAATTTTGATAATGCAATTTTTATCTTAATAGACCACAAACTCGGGACATTTTCATTGCCCATCTCTAAACCCGAACTTCAACGTCCTGATATCGGCAACTCGGAAAACCGTAAAATTGTAATTATCAAGAAATAAGGAAATCTGCAACTATTGTTTATAATCGGAAAAAATGCAAATCCCGAAAAACAAGTACATTGTAAATCCTCGGAAATGGGCTTTAAACCTTTCTTTCTTGTAATATCAAAAAGTCCTTGATAAATTTTGCTATAATTTCGACTTATAATTTGGACTAAAGAATGGTCTGAGCACCATTTGCTTTATAGGAAAATATAATGTATAAATAACATATGTTTCTGTATATTAATGTAAAAATATTAATTTAGTGTTGTAAAATACCCGGATATTTATAAATTCCTCGAATATAATTTTTCCATGTTACAAATAATTTTAAATACTATATTAGGGTATATTGGGTAATTAATAGACAAAAGACATTTTCTTTGGAAGATGTATTAACAAGACAAAGGAAAAGAGCTTTATCTCACTCAATTTGTTTTGAGAAACTTTAAAAGCAAATTATCATAAAATGATCTCCCATTGCTGGGTATTATCATGTGACTTGTAACAGCTAATAAAAGCAACTCAAACTAGAGGTATTACGGATTAAAAATTGTTTTTGTTTACTTCTTAAAAACCGCTATCTTTAAAAAGTAAAGCATTTCTAAACTTGAGTTTTTCAGTTTTAGTTTCATTTGTGTGCTTTCTCAGGAAGGCAAACAGGAAACATTTTCATTTCTAAGAAGATTTACCAAAAATGAACAAAAACATTTGATATTTATATTTGAACTAGTTTTATGTACTCGGCGTTGCAGGGGTGTACCCTTAACACAATGGTGATTTGTATTTGATGTAAACTTTTATTTCATGTCAATAAAGCCCCCTGTCTTCTGGTCAGCATCCCCTCAGGATGTTATAAACTCCCCCAAGCTGATATTAGCATTATTTTTTAAAAATATGAAGGTGAATTCAGGCCCTTTGAGGGCTTCCTCGTCGAACCCTGTCAAAATTGCCAATTTTTAAAATTAGTGAATAACCTGGTTCAGGATATAATTAAGGATTCAGTTCAACAATTCACCTGCTGCTGCTAATTCGCAAGAATTGCCATATGTGGGGATAATTTGAGGCTTCAGAGAAGTATTCAGCAGATCCAGAATAGTTATAGTCACTAATGTCATGTAGCAAATGTCTTCCAATTCTCTACCATATATATCACTATTATTTCCCGGAATTCCGTAGACCATGTCTGTACCATACATGGCAAAAGAAACAGAAATGCATTTTCTCCTGTGGTTGGAAAATTTTATGAAGTACAAAATCTCTATTTATGCATAGCAGATAGCATACATGTAGTGTACCTCAAGATCTTCATTTGTTACAATTTGTTATATCAATTGAATTCAATTCGGAATCCAGTTGAGTAAATCTGATCATGCTTAAAAGTCAAATTAAGATTTTAAATAAATAAAATGAAATAATGATATTCAAATACTAATAGCTATCTTACAATTTAAACCATTTCTTGTGTTATACTTAATTTTCGCTTGTAAATTTCTTTCAAATTGAAAGTGAAATATTGCCTTATGTTTAAAATTGCCTTCTACTAATCTACCTAATATTTAATTTTCATAACCTAAAGTGCACAACGCTCTAGGGAGAAATCGGCTCAAGTTTTGCACTCCTAGACTAATTTGGAAAAATCGGTTTGTAAATGATGCTTTCAGTACAAAAAGAATATAAGCTCATGAATTTTTGAATCTATACCTAAAATAGTTTTGGCTGAGCGTTGATGTAAGAGTCAGTCAGGATTTCTTCCTTTATCGATGTTCTATAGATTAAAACTATAAAAGAATAGTTGATTTTATTATATGAATTTAAAATGTCATTTTTTTATGTTCGAATAAGTTTTTCCTCAGATGATGCATTGGGAGTAGACTGTAATCCTATATCTTGTAAGCTATGATCCTTTGGTTCAGTGATCACGGTATACAAGTTGGAAAAAGCATATTCTCAAACTCCTTCTTTCCCATAAGGCGTGAAAATGAATAATATTTGCATTGATGGAGTAACGCGTTACTGGTAACAGTTACTTTTTTTAGGTTATGCCGTTAGATTTGTCAGAAAGTAACTGTAACTTAGTTACTGTTAGCTGTAACGAAAATTTTCGTTTATTCTCATGCCGCTCTTTGCGGATATTTTCGGCATAGTTTTTCGTTTGGCTTAAATTTAACTTAACATCGTAGACTTTTCGTTCTTAACTTTTTCCGATTGTCCCTATATCTTAAGTCTTGGTTCCCTTTGAAAACGGTAAGATTTTAAAATTGCAATTTTACTTACAATTTGAAATCTATGAAAGTAACTAATTAGTTTACTTGTTGCATTAAGTAACTGTAACATAGTAACTTTTTAAAATTAACTTTCTAATCCCTGAATATTTTTGATATTTTTGTTAAAAATCTTAGCAACTTGCAGTTTCTTCGCTTGCACAAAAACGTGTGTTAAAAAAGGATGAATTGTCTTCCATTGTTAAGAATGTTTACAAGAATGTTTCAATTCTTTTTCGAACTTAATTTGATATGGTCTGCTACTATCACAAAATAGAAGCCTGAATTGCAAATGATTAATTGTTCGAATTTTATTTTTAGTGAAAACGGTTAGTTGACTTACCAATTTACTTAGATCATAATTTATAATTCACCAGCAATTTATTAAAACTATAACTAAATATCTGTGTATCTTATGACGGCTGTTAAATGTTGCCAAATTTCTTAATGCTTGACTAGGTCATGAAAGGTCAAACAAGATGTTTTTGACAGTTTCGTTTTCTGTATTCTAGGAAAATTGGCCTTTTTAAACAAAGTGATTTGGAAAATAACAGCATAAAATATATATTATATTGTATTAATCTAATTTGTTCAATATAATAATTATTTCTTTAAATCTTTAATTTTTAATTGCACCCTTTTTGTTGGTGTTGATACATTAATTAATTATATTCAATTAGTTGGAGTAAACATGCTTCAAGGGGGAAAATCTGGTCCTGTTCTTCAGCAATAATTTAGGTCCAAAGTTAAACTTTTGTTCAAAAAACTAAACTAAAATTACATGATAATGTAAAGATGTCCTTTTAAAACTTTTCAATCATTAAAAAATAATATGCATAAATTAATAAAACGTGAATGAACTCAATAAGGCTATGAAAAATTTCGGTTTTGATAAACGATTTAAGAAAACGAATTTAACTGTCATAATGTAATACAATGTTAAAATCAAAAACTCGAAATAAAATTTTGCATTAGAATAATTATAATGAATTTGAATGGTGAATTGTGTGCTTGTAAGAGTATTTATAACGTTATGAAATTGTAATAATTTTAAAACAATATTTCCATTGATAGAAATACCTTAAGCATAATTAATACCCTAATTTAGTGTATTTACCCATGGCAAGGATAAGTACAATTGTTTTCAATGTTAAATATATATTACCACCTAATATTCCCTTAAAATTATTTTTTCTTCCAAAATATATAATTTTTGTAATACTTTTCCCAATAACAACACTCAACCATCATTAGTATGTATATATTTGCAAGTCATTAAAAGTAGACCACCTTTCTCAAGACTAGCTTCAAGAAGTAAATATGAAGCATGTGATGTGTAAGTTATGCTAACTGACTGATTTGTTTCCTTTTAAAGTTTTTATTTTATATTTATATATTTGTAAAATTAGTTAAGTTTCACTTTTGTGAAAATATTCAAAGGTTGTTTTTTTGCAAACAAATTATTGAAATATATAGCATTCGGTTTTATATTATTTTCTGAAATTAGCAAGCGGCAGTCTATGAAAAAAGTTACTAAACTTCTGGGGATTTTTTTTAACTATTGTAAACAATGCTTATAATTCTATTTCGAAACACTATAAATTATCTGCCATTTTATTTTGACTTTTAATGTGAATGCAGCAGTATTTTAATAAACGCTAACAAGTTCTTGCACTGTAGAAACCTTGTTAACGTGTACTGGAAGGAAGTCCAATCTAGTTCACGTTAACCGAATTTTATGTTAACAGTCGGGGAAACTTTTTGACCCTTAAATTGGTGATTGCTTGAAAATTTTTTAAAAATCTAATTCTTTTTTAAAGATGATGCAAGATAAAATTTGTTGTCTAGAGGCAGGGTTGTTATGATTTTACCCGACCCGAAAAAACCCGGGTTATTTAAAAAAAAAAAAAAGTGGGCAATTGAACTTAAAATTCCCTTCACTGAAAATTAAAAAAAGTTAACTTTTTATACATCCAAAAAATATACATTTCATGTCATTTTTTATTAATATTTTAGTATTCTTAATATATTTTTGCATTTTTGTACCTTCAATATTTAAAATGCATTTACAAATTTAAATTTATACTAGTGATTTAACAATTAAATATAACTAATACATTTTTTAAAATTCTAATTTAAATTTCTACCGTTACAATATTCCGGATTATATAATTTTACACCTATACAAACAATACTTGGTTCTCGACAATACATTTATAAATTTAAATATACATTTATCTAACAACTATTATGCAATTATTTTTAAATTCTAATTTAAATTACATCATTTCTGATTATCTCTCTCAAGATTATCTGTTAGTTTTAAAAAATTGTAATGTATAGATAAATAATTAAAACTTCCCTAAATAAACCACTAAATCCTGAAAAACACATCCAAAATACTGAAAAAATCCTTAAAACCCTGAAAAAAACCCAAAAACCTAATAAAACCCCAAAACCCAAGTGGGTTGGGTTTTTACGAAAAAACCCAGGTTTTTAACAAAAAAAAAGACAACAATGTGCAGTAGGCTCCCTCTTAACGGGACTTCATTTAATCAGACCTCCGCTTTGACTGGCCAATTTTTTTTGTCCTTAAAGTGAAACAAAAAAATTAGCTTAAAACCCCACTTGTTTCGCCATTGATGGGATGCTAATTAAAAAAATTACTTATTTTAACTTATTTGCTTCAATGCATTATTAAATAAAATGATGATTATTTACTAGTTAAAATAATATATAGAATAGAAAATTACTTTCCATTCATCTTAAGTGAAATTTCACGTTTAACTGGTTAACTAGGCTTAACTGTAGTTTAATTTAATGGTTAAAATCTCATGAAAACACGCGACAGGTTTGAGTTACACGTTTCTATTTCTAAATAAAGAGGAAAACTAATAGTACTAGACATTTGTAGTTAAATTTTTTGTTGTTGAAGCTGTACCTTTAGTGGAAGGGATAGCGTTTGTTAATCCTAAGCTTTGAAATCGAGATTGAGTTCGTCATGTAACTGGTTGTAGGTCTAATAGTTATTGAACACAGCAAAAAATGGTACTTGATTACAGGGCTCTACAATACCACTTTTAAAAAAATTGAACCAATTTCAAAAAGTGGTAGTATAGTACCTTGTATGCCACATATATCATATAAAATACTGCTTATAAAATATTCAATACAGCCAGAGTAATTTGGCTTAGAAAATAATTTTTTCAATTGGATTAACATTGAGAGAAAATGTCGAATTGGAGACCATTTCCCCTTTTAAAAAAAAATTCCTTAAAAAAAAGTTTAAAAACATTTTTAGAGTTCATATCGACACTATTTTTGATAAATTTTAGAAAATACTTAATGGTGATTACTTTAAGATTATAAATAACAAGTTTAAAAGTGCTATGTAGAATTTGTTCAGTTCTTCTGTTAACTTAAATAAAATCAAATATCAAGCTTTCTCAAAACCAATGCAATTTGCTCAAAACTTGCTGTTCATTGTATGCAATTTTTATGAAAGATTAAATTGTCGCAGAAACTTGTAAAACATATTACGTAATTTATAAATGTGAAAAAAAAGTTATTCTCCATGGCCTATTGTTTGTTGATCAGAGTTGGGCTATGTAGTATGTATGCCTTTGCTATATTTTTAGTATAAAAAGTTACCAAGGGCGGTGGGCAGAATTCATACACCTGACTTGTTGGATGAATTGCTTCATATTAATACAAGGTTTGAATGCAAATAAAAATAACGTTAAAATACTTAAATTAGTGTTACTTTATAGCTTTACTTAAGAAAAAAAGGATAGAATCCTTTTATTTTACTCCTTTAAAAAAATGCAGCGAACTGCATTATCTAATATAAATTATATGAAACCAATTGAAATTATTTTGATTTTAAACAAGTTGTGTACTTAAAAAAATTAATTTGCTTTGTTTAGTTTCTTCTTAAAATGCATTATTTTGTAAATGTGTTCTTATCTAATTTATGTTTAAATGTATTTTTAATAGAATATGCAACTTGGGATTGTCAAGTGAGACTTCAGAAATGACCAATGAAAATGCAAGCAAACCTTTTCTATTGATGCAAATTTGAGCTGAGACAACTGCAAAAATAGTAAGTTAAAACTTTGTTTTTAAAAAAATAATGTGAGGCAAGAAATTAACGATTAAATTAACTATTTTTATTAACAAATACTAAGATTTAATCTACGCACAACAGATTCAAAACGAGGGTGCCGCAGCACACCTCTCTAGACAAAGTTTTCGAATGTTCTGACGAATGTCGTTGCGAAATTCAAAGTGTGGACACCGCCACTGTGACGTAATCAGTTTGCGACCTTTCAATGGACGGCTGTGTCGTGGCTCCCTCTGTTGATATGGGATCAGACCATTCCCACACTCGGGCATCCTGGACGGTCATCGCCCCGATTGACATCCTCCGTCCTCGAAATCTAGAAAATAAAACAAAAAAAAAAACAGCAGAAGAATACACAAAAATATGTAAAATTGTTGGACTTTCCAGTCTAGACCCATGCTTTCATGAAATCAGCTGAGGTTGTGGTCACGTTCGGCCCTTCATGTTGACCTACTTTCGCAACCTCGTAACGATCATTTGGCTTTATCGCAGTTATTTTATACGGTCCAAAAAATTTAGGCCTCAATTTCAAACCAGGTCCAGATTGCGTTCGTTGCACCGCTACCAGTTCGTTGATCTGAAATGTCCGAGGTTTCTTTCGTTTACGGTTGTACTGCTGCCTATTTTCTTCCTGCATGCGTAGGATGTTGATTCTTGCCTCTTCCCGCATCTTGTCACTTTCCTCATTTCTGTTGTTGATGTACTCGTCTTCTAGAAGTGTTTTAATTTGTAGATCTTCCTTGTTCTTCATTTTTATTCCGGTTAAAAGTTCAAAAGGCGAAAATTTTGTGCTTCTTGATGTTGTACTGTTGAGAATTCTTTGTACTCCTGGGACAAATTTGTACCACTTGGCTGGGTCATCACTTGATAGTTTGGCTAATACTGGAGTTAATGTGTTGTGTATACGCTCAACTTGTCCGTTTCCTCTGTGTACGCCTGTCGTTGTCGTCCAATGTTCGATACCTTGTTCTTGACAATAATCTTCAAATTCTTTGCTTGTGAATGCCGATCCTCTGTCTGAAATGATTCTTGTCGGATTACCGAACGATGTCTGTTGAAGTTGCAGTTTCTCAAGAGCACATTTTGTTGAGGTTGTTTTTACCGGGTATAACCATGTGAATTTTGTGAAAGCATCAATTACAGTGAAGATATGTTGATACTGCTTGTTGGTTGTTGTTAACGGACCCATGAAATCGATGTGATATGTGCCGAGGGGACGTTTTCCTTAGGAATTGGCTTCAAAAAACCATCAGCCTTCCTTCGTTTCCTATTGTATAAAATACAGTCTATGCAATTCGCAATGACGTCTTCGGTCTTTTTCCTCACGTTAGGAATATAGTAGTTTTGCTTTAGGATGTCCTCGGTTTTGGCAGTAGCAAAGTGTCCTTTGTTATGTATTTCTTTGATGATTTCCACTTGCATGTTTTGCGGTACTACTAGTAGCTCTTCTCCATTTTCACATCTGTACAAAATACCTTGTTTCACTACATGATTGTTGTCTTCACCACGTTCCGTCAAATTTTTCATTACTTGTATGTGTTCGTCTTGGTCTTGTGCAGCTCTAATTTTACTCGTTAATTCAGCATTAGAACGTGTTATTATCAATACTGTGTTTCTGCTTAAAGCGTCGACATGTTGCATTTTCTTTCCTGCTCGGTGTACAACTTCGTACTCGAATTCTTCCAACATCAATGCCCATCTTGCTATCTTCGGTGTTAAGTCTTTCTTGCTAAGTGTCTTTTGAAACGCTGCGCAGTCAGTAACAATTTTGAATTTTGAGCCGACTAGGTAATTTCAAATTTTTTCACGGCTTCAACGATAGCTAGCACTTCCAACTCGTAACTTCCATACTTTTCTTGTTGTGGGCTTGTCTTTTTGCTCATGTAGTGGATTGGATGCATAGAATTGTCTTCATCTTTCTGCAACAGAACAGCACCAAATCCTTGACTGCTCGCATCTGTATGCAGTTCCAACTCTTGACCAGGCTTAAAGATATGTAGAACTGGGCTTTGGGATAGGGCTTGTTTGAGTTTATTGAAGGCTTCCTTTTGTTCTTCTCCGAAATGGAATTTGACGTTGTCTCGCAGTAGATCACTCAATGGTCGTGCGATGGTGGCGTAGTCCTTGATGAATTTTCTGAAGTATCCTGCAAGTCCTAAAAATGATTGTGTCATCTTAGGTGATTTCAACTCAGGGAAATTTTGTAGAGCTAGAGTCTTTGACGGCGAAGGCTGCACCGTTCCATTCTCTATGATGTATCCTAAAAATTCGATTCGATGCTTGAGGAATTGACATTTCTTTAGGTTGATTTCCAGCCCATATTCTGATGCCACCTGAAGTACTTTCTTCAATTTCTCCAGACCTTCTTCTTCCGTCTGTGATGGCACGATCAAGTCGTCCACGTAGATCAGCAAAGTTCCATCGCGTAGTAAGTCCTTGAAAACAGTGTTTATGTATCGTTGGAAAACAGCACTTGAGATACACAGTCCAAACGGAACTCTCAAAAATTCGTAATGTCCAGTCGGCGTGTTGAAGGCAGTATACTTGGTACTCCTCGGATCAATCTTCACGTGAAAGAAGCCATTCTTTAAGTCTAACGAAGAAAATACTTTCGCACCCTGTAGTTTATCAATTACATCCTCAATTAACGGCAAAGGGTAACTAACTTTAACTATTTTCTTGTTCAGCTGGCGGAAGTCTAAACAAATGCGATACTCATTTGACCGTTTGCGTGTTAAAACTATTGGACATGCAAATTCTGAGTCGCTCTCCTTGATTATTCCATCTTCCAGCCATTTTTGTACTTGGTCATCAACTATTTGCTCTTCTAGCTGTGACAGTCGACGACTTCGAACGAATATTGGTATTTCGTCTGACAATATTATGTTCATTGACAAGTTTGTGTCTTTGATTTTGTTTGGTTTATAGCTTTTGACTAACTTGAGTAGCTCTTGTTTGATTGCACTATTTTCTATGAGTCCGATGTCTGGTTCATATTCTTCAAAGTTTGGCAGATTTGCAAGTGATTGATCTTGGCTTTCCTTGTTCAGGTTGATGACATTTTGGTTTCTCTTTTCGATTTTGATGGTGGTATTGTAGGCATGATCAGAAAGTGACGTAGCCTGTGTGTTCTTCTTACCCGAAAAAGGAACAACTTGAGTGGTTTCTGACGATGAAGTCACGTCCTGTTCCCTTATGACGGAAATAGGCCAATGTCGCTTGTCTGCTGCGCTCGAACCTGCATCTTGTTTTTCTTGCAAACCTTCAGACTGGTTCACGTTCAACTCCAATTCTTTGTGTTCAGCTTCGCTTCTACTATTAGATTCGGTTTCGTTTCGGTTTGTTGACCTTTTAACACTGAAGAAATGGCATTGGTAATTACGTCCTTGCTCTTTGTGGTTTGGAAGCGGATCACGATGTAATTGTGTTGTATTTTGTGATGCTATTTGGAAATATGACACAGTCTTAGCATTTCTTACACCCAAAATATGTATACCACTTTCATTTATACTAAAGTTGAATTTATTCAAGACTTCATTTCCCAATATAAAGTTAGAATCCAACACCTCTACCACATATATCTTAGAATAAATTTTATACGTATCAAGCGTTATATTACAAGTAAAATATCCAATTGGTTCTATATTACGTTACCACCCCAGTTACTGTTGTACCGTCTCTTTCCAGTTTGGGTTCACCCAACATTTGATACACATTTAAATTACAAATATTGAGACAGGCTGCTGTGTCGACCACTGCCTGTACTTGCTTTCCCATTATTTCAATATACGTTAAAATGTTGCTATCCAAATAAGTATTTGCACTACCCACATTATTCACTGGTTTCGGTACTTTATTGGGACACTGAAAAGATTTATGACCTTTATTGTGCAAGTGAAACAAGTAACACTTTCATTCTCACCATCAAATTTTTTTTGCACTTAAATTAACACCATTTTTATTATATCTACGATTTTTATCAGCATATTTATCATTCATATCAAAATTTTTATTATTAAACACTCTTTCATTATGGTAATCATTTTTATTCATGTTAGGGTTAGTAGCATTGGCGGATCCTCTAAAAGGCCTTTCCTGTCCTGCATATCCGTTAAATTTCAACCTATTATCGTGCACGTTTGTTTTATGGAAGCTTGATTTTGATCGGAGACTATCGTAGTCGTCCAGTAAGTCAGTTAACTCATGTATACTCTTTAACTTCGGTAACTGGTCTAAAAAATGTTCCCGCGTATCCTTTGGTAATTTTCGGCGAACTTGGTCGACTATCAACAACTCTTTTAGCTGTTCGAATGTTTTGATTCCAATTCCCGCTAGCCATCCCTCGAGGTTGCTAGTAAGTTCAAACGCAAAGTCTCGCCAGCTCGCGGTCGTTTCTTTTTTAAGGAATGCAAAGTTGATGCGAAACTGTTCAGCCGACAAATTAAATCGTTTAAGTAAGATTTTCTTTACGTGGTCATAGTCATTTGCGAGCTCATCCGGTTCACGAGCAATCAAATTTACGATGTCTAAAGGTAACAAAGTTAATAGGTGCGACACGTAACTTTCAGTCGGTACACCAGCCCTTATAGCTTGTCTTTCGAATAAATTTAAATAAATTCCTATGTCCCCTTTTGAATCAAATGGTTTCACCAAATTTATAATATTACACTTTTGTGTGTTTCGTTCCTGCTCTGCCGACGTACTGTTATGTAACAAAGCTTCGGCTTTTAACTTTTCTATTTCAAATTTTCGATTAGCCTGTTCCGTTTCTTTTTCTAAAGCTTCAAGTCGCTCAGTTTCAATATTTGTCAACAAATTTTTAGTCGTTTCTTCCGAATAATTTGCATCGCCAGTAATTATGCTAATTAACTGTGATATTTTGGCTCCTTCCGGCATAACTAGGTTTAATTCTTGAGTTAGCTGTACTAAATCTACTTTTCTCGCCTTCGAGAGGAATGCCATGGTGTCTGTTAGTATAAATCAAAACTGTACTCACCGCCGAAGATTTGGTGTAAACAGGAAAAATACTACACTGCTCTGCACCTCAAACTAAATATAATCCATAAGTTGACAGGCTCCAGAGTCAGTAAATATGAACAGTTATTTTTAATTCCACAAAAGAAGTCACACTGCACTATTCGCCATACGTAAGCCCGTTCCGACAGTTCATCTGCCCCGTAGCAACCGAAACTGAAAACAATTGAAATGGCTTGTTCGTTCAGATTTTATTCACGCCGGAGGAAAAAAAAAAATTATCTCGGCTAAGCCCCCATGTGAGGCAAGAAATTAACGATTAAATTAACTATTTTTATTAACAAATACTAAGATTTAATCTACGCACAACAGATTCAAAACGAGGGTGCCGCAGCACACCTCTCTAGACAAAGTTTTCGAATGTTCTGACGAATGTCGTTGCGAAATTCAAAGTGTGGACACCGCCGCTGTGACGTAATCAGTTTGCGACCTTTCAATGGACGGCTGTGTCGTGGCTCCCTCTGTTGATATGGGATCAGACCATTCCCACAATAATTTAGAGGTTTTTAATAATTTTTATCAGTTAGAAAATATTCAGATTTTAAATTATTGAAGCTGAAATTCATGCAATACCCATAGTGGACCAAGACCTGCTGTGCCATTTCAGCTCCTGACAAAGGGTTCTGGGGTCAACCTCATACGGAACACCCAGTTTTTAGTTTCCAAGCTTGCTTGCTCCTCATATTGTCTACCCACTTAAGGGATGAAAGGCTGAGTGACATTTGCCCAAAGGGGAGATTGGGATTTGAACCCCAGAACTGCAGCACGGCTAGCACTGCCACTTAAGCCACTGGGACTTATGCAAATTAAGTCATTAGTTGCATAAGGTTCAATTCATAGAGTAATTCGAATTTTGAATCTACTATAGCTCTTAAAATTGTCTTTATTTTTGAAATTGAACTTCCTGGAATACATATCTCGTACAGTAGAACTTTTTTTTTTATCCAATTGGAATTGATATCAACAGGTTTAACTATATTGTGTATATTTATTTTATATTTGCAGTGATTTTTTTTTTAATCTTAAGAAAATAAGTATTAATTTGGGGTTAAAAAATGATGTCAGTGGATATTATATTCCGAATTCTTTTTTAGTATACATGCCAGATTTATGGTTAATATTCTGGACGTGGTGTCTTCTCTAAAATAAATTAGAAGTACTACATAAAAAGCTACTTTTTAATTTTTCTCTAGATTGCTTTGAGGGAAATATTCCTCAAGTCCTGAAGATGAAATTTCAATGAAGAAGCTGGCAGAATTTTAAGGTTAGTTTCTAGAGAAGGAGTTTTTAACGTTTCAGATTATGTTTAATGCCTTTGATGTGTTCTCAATTTAATTATTAGTTAATATTGCCCTCAAATTTCTAATTTACCTAGGGTTAATCAGCACAGTCATGTAATTGAGGCATTACACATTCAATAATAAATTTCAGGTTATCAATTGCAAACTTTTAACATCAAAATAATTATATTATGATTATTTATTATATATAATTGCCTTTTCTGGAGTCAGTTGGTAATAATGACTGGTCATTTTCAATGAAAATAAACTTGTTCAGTTTAAAGGTTTTTTTAAAATGTACATATCAAATTTTATGTGCATTTTGTATCTGAAGCATAGTTGTTGCTTGATCAACAAAAAGCTATTCAAAAATGGAACTAGTTACATTTTCCCTGAAAATTCTTAACTCCTCTTATTGAATGTTATATCTAATTCTGGTTCTTTTTTTAATAGGTCTACTCTGGTAGAAAATGTTGTTGTGCCCTTGGATATTTTCCCATGGAAGATGGTTGCCAGAGCCTCCGAAGAGGTTGGACTTCTTGATACACAAATAAAGACGAAGACAAACGCATAGACGAATAACATTTTATTGACAAGACAAACATCCATGCGCTTACCAACCAGGATTCGAACACGGGACCTACTGGTTGGGATTCAGACGCGCTATCCACCTTGTCGAGTAGGCGGCAGTCGAAAATGTATTAAATAGTAATTTCAATGTGATATTTTTCATGGATTTCTGTTGTAAAGAAGTTTTATGTAATAAGAAGTAAATAAAGACTTACGACAATCTGACTGTATTTTTTTATCTTTATCAGTACTAACTAAATTGAATGGATTTCCTTATGGAATTTTTTTATTCTCAAGTGTTAAAATAAGCAAGTTAACTCGGTCCATACATCTAATTATTTCGGCCCATAAATGCTCAAGACTTAAGCCATATTCCGAAACTAGTGTTAAATTTCAAGGTTCAGTTATGATTCTTAAAACATTTAATTTATAAAACTGCATTTTAATTCTGTTTGATTACCCCTTGTAGCAATTTAGTTAATCTTATTTGTACAGTATAACATTTGGCATAGTCAAATATAGAATAAAGTTTGTTTTGAAATAAAGGGGAACTGTAACAAAATATCGAAATACAGTTGAAAAATCTTATAACTTAACTTTTTTTAAATTGAACAAAATTTAAGTACTAAGTGGAAAGTCAAAAATATAATGTACCTGTCGAGTTTAGCTAGTAACGTTAACAATCTAAATGCCAGTTTCATCCTTTTTTCACCTGAAAACCCTCATTCAAAGGTAACCTTAAAAACCCATTTTCAATAAATTGTAACCTACTATTGATACTACAGAATAAACTAAGAAAAATAATTATTAAAAGCTAAATATTCTCATATTTTATACAGGTAACTTTTTAACAGATCTTTAAATAAAAAAGATACATCTTATTTTTAATACTATTTATGTTGACATGCTATACCTATCAACTGGAAACTTGTGCTTCTCAAAAACTATGTATCCTTCAAAAGGTTAAATTTATAAATCAGCCACCTGACTGTCGGGTTTTTCTACAACTCTCGTAAGTTTAAAGTATTTAGCAGTCATTTATATTCATCTGCCTCATAAATAAAATTTAAGGTAGCTGCATACCTTTGAAGGCCTAATTTTTTTTTAATGAATAAAATAAACTTCTTGTGGCTTTTATGATATCCTATTAAGTTGAAAAGCTGTAAAATAAAGAGAAAAAAAATTGAAATTTAAAAATTTCATTTGATTTTTTTTAATGATTATAGTTAAAATTTTTGCCCAAAAGCATTACCCAAAATATAAAAAAGTATTTAAGCTTGCACTTTTCTTGTGAATTCTAACTAAAACAGTGATAACTTTTTTTTCTATTTATACTAGAAACAAAATTTTTGATTTATAAAGAAAATGAATTACTCTTTTAATTAATAAAAAAATGAAATTTGACCAAATTTCGTATGTTTAAGGTATACGGCTACCTTAAAACAATTTTTATTAAAAAAATTTCCAGTTAATCAATATACTGCAGTGAAAACAAGATTACACGTAAGCCAACTTCTGTATCCATCAGAGGGTTAATTGACTGAGTAGTCGTTTCGAAAGGAATTGGTTTTGGCAGGACTAGTTATTTTTAATGAGACAAAAAAATTACTTTGCAATTATGCAGAATTTACTTGCTTCATTTTATTGATAAAGTCTTACTTGCATGCTAACATCACATAAATTCCAAAATTTTACATTTTTATTGAATGCTTACTAAGCTTATGCTGGCTTTCTTTGAATGACTCAACTTGATTTTGGATAATGGAGTATGTTTTGTTGTTTTATCATATTAAAAATAGGCAAATAAAACAGTCAAATAGTTTTAAAAAACGCTGATTTTAATGATTGAAATTATTTACAATATGATCAGTACGGATGGCATCACACAGATGCATACTTGACTTCATCGAAGGCCTTTCTGGCCTTCTTCAGTTCCTCGTTCATGGTGAGTAGATCCTTGACACGGGCGTATCTTCTCGGGTCTTTCCTCACCAGGAACACAATGTCTTCCACTTGGACCCGTCCTGTGCGACCGATCTCCATAGCTTTGTGTGTCTGTTAAGGGAAGTATTACAACCACCTTAACATGAAGTTTAACCCAGGGTTGGAAAAAAAACATGTTTTTTTGGTTTAAACCAGGTTTTTTTAAAAACTTTTCTGGTATTTTACTAGTTTGTGTATTTTCAGGACTGTAATGACGTTTATATAAATTTCAAACTTTATTTTAAGGTTTACTTTACTAATGGGATCCCTATATATTTTTTAATTTGATATTTTATTAATATAAAACTAATTTTGGGGCAAAATATACCCCAATTATTTTAATTTCCACATAGTCTTTAAGCTTTGCAGCTTTTTCGATCCCAAACTTTTTACGCAATTTAGACTGCACTAGACCAAAAGAGGAAAATATGCACTCAACGTTAGCTGTTGTTGCTTTAGCAGTCAGAATGAGTTCAACTTCACTAAAAACGTTACTGTTAAAGTTGTTTATATCTACTGCTTGGCCTCTTCACCATTCTATTGCAGACACCTCTTTTACATAATCGCTCTGAAAAAAATATTTCTGAAAGGGGAAGCTCTTGGCACAATATTTCATAACAAGAGTAACTAAAGAGTTATTAGGGAACCGGTGTTGTGCATATTCTAATGCTTCTTTCTTTTCTTCAGCCGACAATTCAAAATCATCTCATCTTCTTTGATCTTCGGATCAAGTAAATACGCCAGAAGATAAGCCGGTGCTATAGCCATTTTGCAGCGTTTATCTATTTCAGTTGTTTTGTCAAAGTGGAAGTAACAAATAAAATTAATTAATTATTTTTTATTTTAAATTCAAAAATTTGTTTTAAAAATTCTGAAAAAAACCCACTTGGTTTAAAAAAAAAACAAAAAAACATTTGGTTTAAACCATGCCAACCCTTGTTTAACCTCCTCACTCCAAAGGTGTACGTAGATAAATCTTTGCAAAATTCACTTCACAACTTCATTTTGACATTTTTCTTAATACAGTCAAACTCAGTTACAATGACAACTTGTTTATTCAGGACATAAACATTCGGTCCCTTTAATTGCCCATACACATTACAATTATATTATTTTGCTTACAACAATAATTTTTGATTAACTTCTTAGTTATAAACGCTAAAAATATTTTGGTATGATATTCAAAATGCCTTCCCAAAGGCAATTTTTTTAAAAAACTTTTCACCATTTGAATTTTACTAGCCAAATAATGCCAAAAGTCTCTAAATTTGAAATTTATAATTTTCATTCATCGGTTAATTTTTTTGTACAGGAAATAAATTTTAAATTTGGCAAACAAAATAAAGTTTAAATGTGAAAAGTAATTAATTTTTTTTTAAAGAAGGTATTTTGGATATCAAATAAGCATATATTTTTAGCGTTATAACAGAGGAGTTAACCCAAAAAATGTCGGCGTAAGCAAGATCATTAAGGTTTATATGCAATTCAAGGGACCAAACATTTATGGCATTATAAACGAGCTGTCATTGTACTTAATTATAAGTTCAGATTAACTTACAATTTCTGTAATGAATTCAATGACAAGATCTTCCAAGAGGTCAACGGATTCTGTGTAAGGGTTCTGGTCGTCTCCAAATCCATACATCATGCACCGCACTAGAAAAAAAATTAAATACAATTACACAAAAAATGAAGAGGAAAATCTAAACATAGTGGAGAACAGCATTAAAATGGTCAATTTATTTAAATTGTTTTAAGCATGTAGCATCTTTTATTTCACATTAAAAATACAACTGCAACTTTAATAAGAAGATAAATCAATTTTGGGAAAATGTAAAGAAGTACAGTAGGCTCCCTCTTAACTGGGTTCCGTTTAATTGGATCTCCACTTTAACCGGTCATTTTTTATTAATCCTTAAAATTTACAAATGAGCTAAAAATTACTTGTTTCGTTATCGATCCTCCATACATATGATACTGATGAAAAAAAAGGTAAATATGTGGCAAATTTCCCATTTTCTAGGCTTCAACAAAAAAGTAATATTTTTATAATATTATGTAACTCATTTAATGTTTGAATACATTGAATAAAATAGTGAATAACTTGAATTGTGTATTTATTTAAAAGGCAAATAACATCAATGTATAAACAAATGCACAGGAAACCAAAAGAAAATGTGTCGAAACATCTAAAAAACATAATTCAATGATTGTACTAAAGCTGCAAATCATATGAAATATGTAGCAATACAATGGATAAACACTCTGTTCATACTACTTCGTCAGGGGGACAGAGCATGAACAGAGGGGGGGGTTTGCTGTAAATCATAAGATCAAATACTACCCCAACTGTCCGGACAGTTGGGGTATTTGATCTTATGATTTACAGCAAATCCCCCCTCTGTTCATGCTCTGTCCCCCTGACGAAGTAGTATGAACAGAGTGTTTGTTGTTGCTTGGTTTTTTTGTTTCATCTTTTGTATCGATGTATAAACATTCAATCAAATGTACTATATCCAAATCTTAATTCATTTCACTTCTCTCAGTTAAGCAGATTTACCCTTAACTGGCCAGCCGTCAGCCCCATTGAAGCTGGTTAAGAGGGTGTCTACTGCATTAAAATGTAAGACACTTTTTAAATCTTAAAAACCTAATGTGACCAAAAAACACTGAGTTTAAAATACCAATTTTGTTTGTTTTTAATATTAAGTATTGAATACAAACAATAACAAATTTTCCCAATCATACTGGGAAAACAGTTTGAAACTTGCATGAAAGTACTTACATTCTTTCGAAAATAAGCGCTTCTTTTTATCACCAGATTGGATTTCTTGACTTTCTTGGAGATCATCTTCAAACTAGGAAAGAAAACATCTTTGAAACGTGTGGGGGATTAGGAGGACTAAACATTGCATTTTTTTAGTATAGTGCTTAGTTTTAGTGTTTCAACAAGCTATGAAAAACCAAATACATCCACATTTTTTAATTTATCCTGCAAAATGTCATGTCAAGGACAAAAAAAAAAAAAGTAGTAAAATGAAGAGGTATCAAATTAACTATAGGTACTAGTTTAAAATCTTCTATCCCTCAATACATGACAAGAGATATAATCAATTTTTTTTTTCTTACTTAAGGAAAACATATATTTGTTCCTCTTTTAGAAAATTCTGACGTTCAGTGTGTGTCAACCTTGTTTGAGCCTGCGATAAATGATGCCACACTTTGATAGTAGATTTTTGCCCCCCTCATCTGACACAAAGTGTTATACTTCAATGTATCCTCTCTTCCCTCCATCCTATTTGCATTTTCATTCTTATTAACAACAACATACATATAGCATGTTGTAACGATGACAAGATATACAATAGAAGATTCTCTTTTCCACTATTTATTTATTTAAAAAAAACACATTTTAAGTTCGTTTAGTTCAGCTTAGTTATTTTTACAGCATCCATTAAACTTTTAAAACAACGTAGGTACGAGTTTATTTTGTTTAGTTCGTCTTTTCGAACATAAGCCCCTCCAAATTTTATGTTACCTCCATCTGTTGAAAAAGAGTTCTGTTCTCGTTCTGTTTCGGCCAGGAAAACTTCTAAAGTGGCCGGTAGAGGGCCATGGATCAGGTACGTTACAATGTAAATATTTTTGGTTTAACAAGACTGTTCACAGGTTCAACTCATAATTTTATTTTAAAGTTGCACATCTTAAATTTAACAGAAGAAACTACAAAATTACATTCTGAAGTTTAACTCCATCATTCCATAACAAATTTCTATCATTTATCCATCAGCCCCAAATCACTTGAAGATAAATCATTTGTATTATTATTTTAACCTAATAGCCTAATCATTTCGCTGGTATACTATTCGCTTCATTATGACCACAAACATGTGTGCCTACTTGCAAGAAAGAGATCCAATCACCTGTTAGGGAAGATAGCAACGCTAATGTGACCAGATTTTCAAAACCATTAAAATTAAACAAAAAAAGGTCTTTGCGATCCAAACGATGGCAAACGGGCACAAGTATTACCAATGAAACATTGGTAATACTTTTTCCCGCGAAATTGTTGAGCTTGAATAGTTTATTATTTAACTAGAATCACCGGTTAAAAATTATTTTGATTAAACTATTTTTAGCATATAATTTATTGAATAGATATCATTTTATAGATTTCACTAATAACGTGAGGTGAGTACATAATACATATTTTAAATGATTTCCGGCACTTAATGTTCAACCTTGATTATAACATTGCTCGTTTATAATTGTAGTGGCCTCGGTAACCCACAGTCTACCAAAAGGATCCTCAAGGTAGAGATGAGTTACCTCGGCTGATCACGTGACCTCCAATGTTAACGGCGGGATGCGCATGGAGGCTTTTTATGTGGGCATAATCGCCAGTGTTGCTGCCCTTTAAGGAGAAAAATACTACGAAAAAAAATACCATTTAATTCTAAAATTACAAAAAAAAATACTAGAAAAGGATTTAAAGTCACTAAAAAGATACCAAAATGCATCTCGTATTTTTACGATATTTTTTTGCAATTTTAGAATTATTCTAAGATACAAATATACTCTTTAAACTTTTAACTTAATTTTAGAATTTATTTTAGAATTATTCTAAAATTACAAAAAAATATCGTAAAATACTAGCTGCATTTTGAAATCTTTTTAGTGACTTTAAATCCTTTCTAGTATATATTTTTTGTAATTTTAGAATTAAATGGTATTTTTTCATGGTATTTTTCTCCTTAAAGTGGCAGCAACACTGGCCATTATGGCCACATAAAAAGCCTCCATGCGCGTCCCGACGTTAGCATTGGAGGTCATGTGATCAGCCAATCTAATACTTTAATTATGATATCTATGGCTTATATACTACTATTTCCGATGTTATTCAGGATACTGGTAGGAACGCAGAGGTAAATCTGCGCCCTCTAGCGAGTGGATGATTGATTCAGGTTGCGTGTGTGTGGTAGCTGCCACACCACTCCCCTCCTAGAAACGAGGTTAGTAACCGTGCACAGGTTGCTTCGCTGTGCGTTGTGCTGCAGTTGAGTTGTGTGCCAGCGTTGGCCGTTGAGTTGCGGGGAGCGTTGAGAGCATTAGCAGCGAGTAGCAACCGTGGTTGAGCGCATCGTAGCAGGAGCGTCGTTGGAGTGGGTGACGATCACGTCCCGGTCACCACTGTAGCGGCCTCGGTAACCCACAGTCTACCAAAAGGATCCTCGAGGTAGAGATGAGTTACCTCGGCTTATATACTACTATTTCCAATGTTATTTAGGATACTGGTAGAAACGCAGAGGTAAATCTGTACCCTCTAGCGAGTGGATGATTGATTCAGGTTGCGTGTGTGTGGTAGCCGCCACATAATGTTAGTAACATCAAGGTCCCTTGAATGATGCTATAACCGAGTTATACTGCATTTTTTATGGTGTTAAGTTAAAAAAAAGGACTATACAATGAGCAAAGTATATTATAAAATTAGGGTAATTACAGGACTACAATTTTATGAGTCTCACTCCACAACTTTCTTGACCCTCCTCATGACTATCAAAAGGAGGGACATTCTATTGCTAGCCTTCCCCTCCAACAATTGTTAATATTACTCCCTTTTCCCCCAAATTCAACAAATGGTCTTACTAATAATAAACAAATAACTAATAAATAGTCAGCATTATCCTTATAGCAATTAAATATAAAGAACTAATAAGTTATCAGAATTATCATTTTAACGTTTTAAATAACGAGTATTCAGAATTTTTTTGGTAAATTTTTTATTGAATTTATATTTCTCCTATATTTCGGAACTGCAACAGAAAATCAGGATATACTGTAAGTGGGACATTAAGACAAAGAGCGGGACTGTCCCGCCAAACACGGGTCTTCTGGTCACATTAAGCAAACCTTTGAAATTGAGGGTTATTTTTAATGTAAAATATATTCAATATTTTATTATAAATCGTCATTTGGAAACTTTTGCACCATAAAGTTCTTTTCACCGATGTTTTTTTAAAATAAATTACTATTATTGTATTATAACGAATTGTATATATAAAAAAACGAAACTCTCGAACAAGATAGGCAAAACTTGCTCTAAATCTACATTTTCATTACCGGTTACGATAAAAACTTACTTGATCAAAATCTTCATTTACTGTAGTCATATTTGATTGATATGAAGATACTTATAAATTAAAAACGTAAAAAGATTACTTAAATATTTTAGAAATTGAAATCTTGTTGTTTGACGATTGACATGTAATTAACTTTAGTACTTTCTGGCTTATATCAAAATCAACTGCATTTTTTTTTAATAAAAATGAAAATAAACGAAAAACCTGATAAGTAAAAGTAATTAAATGTAAAATAAAATACGATAATTTTAATTTAAATAAACATATTTTAAATGAAACAGGCATTTAGTTTTGGAATTAAAAAAAGTTCTATGTGTCAAGCCATTTAACTTTGTAGAATAAGACGACTACGACGTTTGCTTTCAAAATCCGCCAATCGTGATTACGTTATTGTTCTTTTGGGTTCCATTTGATTTTTCGAGTAACTTCTTGAAAACGTTAAAGAACTTATTTTACTAAATTATTAAGTTTTTACTTTTACTCATTTTAAAGGTAAAATTTTTAAAACTTCTTTTAAGTTTAAATTAGAACTATGTTCGCTGGTTTTTAAATGTACTACCTCAAAATTTATACAATAATAACGTGATTCATTATCTGCGGCCATATTTTAATTTTTTAAAAAGTTATTATAAATAGTGCTTTATTTTTTTTTATACTAGTAAGTTTTATTTAACTGAATAAAAGGCCTTTTGATTTTATAACTTGCGTATCTTCACCCAGACTGTTGTATTGGAATAGCAATGCTTTGTTGTCTAATTTTGACACTTTGGACTAAATGGATTTGTTGTGTTTTCCAGCGTAACCATGTATTCCCAAGGCAGAATAAAGGCTTTTAAGAACAAAGGGCGAGATCAGGAGGTAAGAAAAACTTAAATTTTTGTTGTCTCTATATTTGTTTTTATCTAGTTATTGCGGAACTTGACATCTGTTTACTTCTTTTCAGGCCATGCGTCGTCGCCGGACCGAGGTGAATGTCGAGTTGCGGAAGCAAAAGAAAGACGACAACCTCTCCAAACGACGCAACGTAGAAGATTACGACGACGACCCCGTCAGTCCTCTGCAGAACCAAAATAACAAGGTACCCCATTCTTCAGTAATAAGGTGTCGGCTCGTCACTTGACTGAGGTTCAGACGCCCGTCGCCAATAGCCCATGTGTAGCTCTAGTATAATTCAAACTAACTTAACCATTTTTCAGCTAAAGTGCACTAGGTGTGTGGTGTGAATTATAAATTGTATAAATAGTCAAAGTATACAATGCTAATGTTTTCAGTTTTCAATATAGGCCAAACTGACTATTAAGATCCTACTAAGTGCAACTCATTACTCTCCTTCAATGACTATTCATTTTGGTTAAATCCTAGTTTCTGTGCGACTTTTTCGGAACTTTGGAGACAATAAAAAGGGATAAATAATTCCAATCTGCCAACACAGTTGTTTGACTTCGTGGTTTCTGAGTAGCATTGTCCGATCATGCGTCGCTACGCGATGTTTTCTCGCCAACAAGTTTTTCGAGAAATAAAAAGTCGCTGTTTACCGAAACTAGGAATTAACCTTCATTTTATTTAAGCTAGAAACACTGCTTTAAAAGGTGGCCATCCAGGCGAAAACATCAACAATTTATAACTTATTATTGCCCAATACAAATAAAATACTTTTTGTAGCAACGTCATAAAAGCGGTTGACTGCCAATTGAACCACTTACGTTAAACTAACCGACCTTTATCCAACAGCTATTGACTTCATTTACAACTTTTTTGAAGCTTTTACAAAAAAATAAAAATCTTCGACTGTCTTGAGACTTAAGTGAACTTGGGTGATTCTAAACTGTGACATTTTAAAAATAACTTGTCCATGGTCAACATCATACAAGTGTTGGGTTAAAATTTTCCAAACTAACCCTAACTTGAAACATTTAAATAATTTTTTTTGGAACTGTTTAAAAATTTAAAATGACAAATCTACATCTATAAAAGAAGAATTTTGATGGACTCATTGCAACTATCCAAAACTATTGGAGTAAAGAGACAAAATTTTAAGAGCTTTTTTACAGAAACTGTCAAATAAAGAGATTTGTAAAAAAAAAATTCGAACCAATAGTAACCGAATTATAATAACATGTGATGGGTGCAGACTAGGGAGGTGGGATTCGATCGGTATTCTACTGAAAGCTTACATTATATAAAGTCACTTATTAAAGGTGTACCTATGAAATGCCAGGTTTATTTACCTAGTTTACTTAAATTTATTTTAAAGTTCCTTGCCTAAGCAGGTTTTACATATTAACATATTTATTACAGTATTTGTTTATTTAGTGTTGTATTTATTACAGTACAATTAACGTATTTAAAACAGTATTTGTTAATAATGCAGAGTATACTATAATAACATACATACAATTGCACCAATTGTCCTGGACGTCACTATTTATGCTTTGTGTATAGGGTCATTAAATCTGTCTTGATCTTACTTGCACGATGTTGCCTTGAGTTGACGCTTATGCCGCCTCGGGTGTTAGCCTTTCCACTTGACAGCATCTCAAAAGAAATCTTGTCATCAATTGCCCTCGTGTAGCTCTATAGTCTATTTGCCGAAAGCTGATCATAACGGGAAGATTACTAGATTATCGTCCATCGCACTACATTTACACTGTTTTCCCTATGTAGGAAAATATCTTTGCTGTTGCCAGTTTTTAGCTTCCACACTACGTTTATAACGTAAAAACTGGAAGGTTTTATAATCGTTCAGTCCGTCTGTCTGTCCGTCACCCACTTTCACAGAAAGAACCACAAGTCCCACAGACAAGTGGGATACGTCATTTAGCAAAAAATCAGATTAGGCTACATTCCAAATTTCATTAAAAAATTTAAATTAGAAGTTTATTTAAAATTTAAATTTAATCTACATTGAAATAACATGCAAATTCCATTTTTATTCAATATTTTCACTGTCGCCATTTCATTAATCGTACGAGAAACTTTATTTGAAATAAAAATATTTATTTATGTGATATAATTCAGTTTGGATTGTTGTAATATCACAATAGAGTTCTTTTGATGGTTCATTATATATGTAAGAAGAAAGATGCATAGAGAATTCTAACTTGGTATAAAAAAAATATGCAAAGTTTCGCTTTTATTTTAAAAGCATCAATTGTACTATATATATTTTTTGAACTGTAAATAAATGTAACAAACTATAAGTGAATTTTCAAAAGAAATGTAAATGGGAAATTAAGGCGACACAAAGATATTTATTAAAAAAGATTACATCATTATTCTTCGAACTTCAAACAAATTTAACAAACGATAAAGTCTAATTATTAAATCTGAGAAAGAAGATTAATGAAAATAGTTAATTTTGGCGTTTAAAACTTTGAATTACAAATAGCTAAAGGCCCTGTTTTTATTAAAATTAAATCACCTTTGCCATTAGCAACAATCGCTCGAGAAACTTTAATTCTTTTAGACAATAAATTTAAATAAATTTATTTTTGCGAAATCGATCAGTTTGAAATAAATATATTTCACTACGGATTCTTTGTATGTTGATATGAAATGTTTTCATTATATTTAAAAGCGAGGAATATTACATATTTATTCTTTGAAATATAAATTAATTTTTGCAAACGATAAGTAATAATTATTGAATTTTCGAAATAAAATAGTCATTCCGCGTCAATTCAACACACTTTTCGGCAAAATTCTACCTCACCGTCTCAGATTTTGCTGAAATTTGGAACAACAGTAGTGTTTATATAGTTGTTAAATGAAAATTTTTATTCACAAATATTGATCCGTTTAAAAAATATGGCACTTTAAAAGTTAAAAAAATTGGTCAAAAAACCGCATCCGACCAATTTTCAAATTGACCTAGAAGCTTTCCTAATTAAGCTACAGACCTGGTATAGGTGTCATCTGACAGATTTGTATGAACTTTTTAATGATATGTAACACACTTAGGATATAGAAGATTTTATTTAAATTAAAATTTAATTAAATTTTAAAATTTAATTTTTTTTTAAAAGTACATAATTTAAAATTTCGAAATTAATTATATGAATAGTTAGGACTATTTCACATCATCTGAAAAAATATCATGTTGGGATGAGAATGGGTTCATTGATAAAAATATTCAAAACTAAAGCTTGTTTTTCATAAGTAATTGTTTTTATTAATAAACTTGATCAACTAATTTTAAAAATGACCTAGATGGTTTCCTAATTAATTTAGAAATGGTGTTAAGTGCTAGTTTACAGCAATTTATAAGACAATTTTAATAAAGTATAACACACTCAGATTATAGAAGATTTTATTTAAATTAAAATTGAATTTTAAATTTTTTAAAAGAAAATGCATACTTAAAATTATTTTTATGAATAGTTGGTAATTTTTAAACAATATATGGGTAAAATATCATTCTGGTATAAGAATTGGTTCATTGCTAAAAAAAATCAAAACTGAAGATTGTTTTTCATTAATAAATGTTTTCACTATTAACCTTGATCAAGCAATTTTCAAAACAACCTAGGAGGTTTCCTAATTCAGCGATAAACCTGTGGTACGTTTCATTTTACAACAATTTGTAAGACCTTTCTAATGACACATAACAAATTTAGAATATAAAAGATTTAAATTAAATTACAAATAAAAAAGAAACAGTGGAGCTTGTTTATCATTATCGTTAGTTAATAATTCAGCTTAGGAATAACACAAGAATACTAATATTAACACTACCTTTATAATAAATCTGAATGATAACATGAAGAAGAACATAACTTCTTCCAGTGGGAGTCACAGGATTAACTTTTGCTAGAATGTCCACTACTGACACCCACAAAACATCAGCGTTTCTTGGATACGAGAATGATGCAGCTGGCCCAAATGGGTGAAGAAAAGTT
This sequence comes from Oedothorax gibbosus, assembly GCA_019343175.1. Classification (NCBI taxonomy): domain Eukaryota; kingdom Metazoa; phylum Arthropoda; class Arachnida; order Araneae; family Linyphiidae; genus Oedothorax; species Oedothorax gibbosus. Next base: position 167,634 of record JAFNEN010000656.1, on the reverse strand, counting down.
ATCCTTATCTCATCAAGTTCATTTTTCTCCAATCTCTGTATCTTTACTGAGCCTCCAACTCCGTCGCAAGGCCCTTTACCATGCAATGTGGCTGAAAAGTGCCAAACTATAAAACTATTGGGTAAGAGGAAAATTTAAGTACTTTTTCAGAAAAAATGAAGATGAGGTAAAAGAAAATACATTGGAACTCAATATACCGATATCAAAAACATGATGGTTGTGGGGTGGATTCGTGGTATTCTACAAAAGTTGAATCTATGAATCCACTATTAGTGTTCTATAAATGAGTCATTACCAACAAATTGGTTTTTAATAAAAGTCTTGCTTAAGCAGGTTTTACATTCATATTTATTACATATGTATTGTTTATTATTAAGTATTACTTGTGTTATGTCTATAAGCTGAATCTATTAACTAACAAAAATTTGTACCAAGCTTCCACGTATTTTTTTTGTGTAATGGTTCATTAAATCCTTTTATGAGATTCTAACTTATTGGTGTTACCTTTCATTAGAAAAGAGTCTTACAATTGTGTGTAAATATTGCGAAACTGATCAACAGGGTTATCTGATTACGTCCATCCATACTTTCACTGTTTTCTATTAGGAAAAATTATTTTTGCTGTTCAGTTTATAGTGAACATTTATAAGAAAAAGCTGAAGTTTTATAATTTTGTCTGTCCTGAAACCAACTTTACACAGAAGAATCCACGACAATATAGTTTTAAAAAAATAGCAAGCTACATGCAAATTATTTAAAAATTTAAATATGCAATTTTTTAAAAAAAAATTTTGAAATAACATCAATTCATTATTTAAATAACATCCTTCGTTAATCATAGAGTTATTGTTAATTTTATTATAATTTCATTTGGAATTGCTGTAAACTAGCACACATAGTTCTTGAATTATATATGTAAGAAAAACATAGAGTTCACTTGTTAAAAATTGATTCGTTTATTTTAAAACATTATTGACAAATCAATTTTGTTTATGAAATAATTTTCAAAATAACGTATCTTTCCAAACGAATGTCAGATGAATTAAGGCGACACAAACTATTGTATTAAAAAGTTTTAATATTATGTCTTCTTAAAAAATTTAAAAAGATAATTAATTTTAATTCGAAAAAAATTTAAATTAGGTTAATTCTTTAAAACTTTGAATACAAATCTCCTGTTTAGTATGAACTTATCCATCTCTAGCTATTAGAAAGCTCAGTCAAGAAACTTCTGATTCGTTTTTGACCAATATTTTTTTGAACTTTTAAAGTGCCATATTTTAACGGATTCTTTTATGTGAATAAAGTTTTCATTTCAATTTAAAACAGGATTACTATTTTTTGAAATATAAAAATTTGAACGAGTGATGTTAATAATTTTGATTTGAACTAAAATAAATAAAACTACCCAAATTTAGCATGTAAATGTTTAATATAGAATTAATGCTGTGTTTGGCGACTTTTTACCTGTTTAACACAACTGTTGTGTGGAAGCGGGTTAAGTGACAGATTCTGTTACAAACCTACTTTTTCAAAACAATTAGTATTTTAAACCTTAACTCTGCTTTCTTTAAACAAATTGAACAGTAAAACTTATACAACAGACCGGCCTTATTAAGCAACTACTACCTTCGCAAACAACCAATATAATCAAAGTATAGATTTTTCCCCATGTACTCTTAACCTTCAGAACGGCCGCCCTAGAAATGGGTCAAAATGTATGGTCGTTTTTCCTGCATAAATTTTAAATTAAACTTATTTTAAATAGAATATTTGGTTAAAAATCATAATTAGTTTTATTTTTGAAGAGAAGATCTTAAAAATAATTACCAAATGAAAAAAGTTTATTATAAATAAGATTTTATTAGTTTGAAATTTAAGGTTATAAGATAGACTGATGCTCAAAATATGATAAAAGCTGGGTCTGCTGCTTGGAGAGGTAATGTTAAAAATACGGAACGGACCAGACCATACCGACGACTGGATTTAAGGTCTCATTACCTTTGGTAAAGAGTTAAGAACCTCACAAAATGAAGTGGAATACCAGTGTAAAGTCATGAAAAAGTAGAAATTGTCTCTTATTCCAAAAGATAATAATTTAAATATGCATTGAAAAATTAAGTCCTTGTTCTTGGATATAATAAAAATAAATAAAATGATGAATATGTGTGCGTTTCTTAATTTTTACTACTGAACCATTGTTTACAAAATCTATTTTTAACTTTTTGAGCAGCTCAGTGGTGTGTTACTTTGCAAGACCCCCCCTCCCCTTGACAAGTTAAGCCCTGATATATCTTGTAAATTTGCATGAACTGCAAATGCAATGAACGGGTTTCACAGTTCTAGTTCAGTACGATGTTAACCCAACCAAAAATAAACTTCTGCAAAGTCGGCTGTTTAAGATTTAACCATCTGAACAGCCTGGAAATAGGCAAATATGTTTGGTTGTTTTCACTGCATAAATTTTAAATTAAATTTATTTTGAATAACACTTTTGTTTCAATTATCTGGATTAGGTTTATTTTTAAAGAGATGGCCTTTAAAACACTACCAAATGAAAAAAAGGCACATAATGACTAAAAATGTATTAAGTATATAATTAAAAAATTTAAGATTATTGTAAGAAAGACTACAAAATAGGGGAAAAGCTGGGTCTAATGCTCCGAAAACTAAGCACTGATTTGTTTACTTGGAATTACGCTCTATTTTAAAGAAATGTGAGTGCCTATTTTACATTTCCTTAAAATAGACTGCGGTTGATGGAAAACAAAAACCGGTCAAACAAGGTATTAAAGTGATCAGTAAGGTTTATTTAACAAAGATCAGAAATAATACAAGCTATGAAGCAAAAAGCACTGCACAACAAAGATAACACCAGTATAAATATAATGGTTTTGATTACGTCAGACGTTGGCACCGTAAATTTGAAACTTCATAGACCATGGTATGATGCTAATCCCCCCCTTTTCCCTGCAGAATGTGAGCATCGAGGAGATCTTAGCAGGGGTGCGCAGCCCTGACCCCACCACGCAGCTGCTGGCGGCCCAGAACGCCCGCAAGATCCTGTCCCGGGAGAGGTGCCCCCCCATCGACTTCATGATCGCGTCCGGGGTGGTGCCCATTTTGGTCTCCTTCCTGCAGCACCACAACAAGTGAGTAAATGATCTGGCAGATGTGGTATGGCACAAGTGGAACACAAATTTTAGTATTTTTCTCTGGTTTTATCAAGGTTCATATTTCTCCTTTGAAAAACTCCTGAATTTCATCATTAAAAGTTGAGTATGAATCCTGTTTCATGCTTTTGGCAAATTTTCTAAGAATGCCCCTTAAGCAGGGTGTATACCCATCTGGAATGCATAGAGAAGTCGTATTTTTGCTTGGAACTAGGAAATTTTCAATGTTGGTTATTGGATGAAAAATAGTTTGGGTTTTAAAAAATCCATTTGTTTTTTGTTGTAATTTATAATATTACCTAAGTCTTCTAGAACACAGAAATATTAATTCTGTAAAAAGTATGTTTTAAGTCAAGATTGCCCCGATCTATTGTATAAAAATCTTAACCTGGTGTGCCCTTCTTTAATAAATGGATGTTAAAATAACTGCTGACCTATGAACAGTCTGTTTAGCCAAAAAGTAACGAAGAATAACCAGTGTAGAGAGTCCATGTTGAATCTGATCTTATGTACAATGCAGCCTTAAAAAAGTCAGCTTTTCACTAGACTGGTTCTAAATTCTGACGGCTGTTGACAATAGAAGTAGGTAGGAGCATTTTTCCATTTGTGCTGGTTTTGACCAACTACTGTTCCATTGGATTGTCTCAAACCTATGTAACTAGTAAAAAGATTGACATTTAACTCATTTAAGAAACGAGGCATTTATCTGCTTTTTAGAGATGTCGTCTGTTTAGTTCACAATGCTGTCTAATTCACTGTTTGACCTACATCACAGCTATCATTTTATGTATAAAACTACTTAACTTCCTCTGTATGAAGACCCTAAATGTTTTCTCTTCCAGTGTTCCCTTGCAGTTTGAGGCGTGCTGGGCCCTGACCAACATTGCATCTGGCAACTCCAACCAGACGCGCACTGTGGTGGAAGGGGGAGCGGTCCCCCTCTTTGTTGAGCTCCTCTCTTCCCCCCACTCCAACGTGGCAGAGCAAGCAGTGTGGGCCATCGGGAACATTGCCGGTGAGTGGAGTTTCTCCTATAGAGATAGTAAAACAAGGCACTATCGTATAATTTTTTTTATTCAAAAATCACTCAATCATCAATCAAAAATCAATTATAAATTGATTAAAAATATTTGTTAATCTTTAATCATATTACAAAGACAAAATAAAAATTTTATTTGTAAGTGTTTATTTAAAAAAATTGAGCTTGACACTAAAAAAAAATTCTTTGAATAGAAATATAATCTTTTAAAAAAAATATTCTTAGCAAATAGTTTTATAAAATTCTTAGCTCAATAAAATACTTTTTAATGCATATAAAAGCTTTTAAATCAACTCCAATTATCCGATTGTGGTTAGGTCCAAATTGCTTCGGATTATTGTAGTCCTACTGTAATTACTAAATAAACCCAACACACAAACCCTAGCCTAAATTTAAAAAAATAAATTACATGGTCGTGGATAAATTATCTGTTTTCACATGAGCTAACTGAATTTTATATTCAATTTTTTTTTCTCCATCGATCGATTTAATTTATTAACAATCAGCATCGGCCAAAAAGCGCTATCTGCCGAGCCCTAGTTTTTAAGTCATGCAATTTTGGATTTGTTGCGTCATAAGTGCTTATTTTTTGGTGAAATAGGTATTTAAAAAGTGCATAAAGGTGCTTAATTTTTGATAATGAACTTTCGCTACGCACCCTTATAAAATGTTCTTGAAAATGCTTTTAAAAATGTGTGTACCCTATATCTAGTTTTTATACCATGCGTTTCCTTTTAGGTGATGGTCCTGAATTGAGAGATCTGGTCATTAAACACAATGTCATCAAGCCTTTGATCAACCTGCTTCAGCCAAACCTATCGGTAAGGTGCTCATTTGTATAGACTTTGAATTAAAATTTCAAAACATTTGTACTAATTTTGTATTTCATTCATTTTTTATTTAAATTTTTATTTGTTTTAAAAAAAAAAAATATTTAAATCGTGTGTATTTGTAGTAGTAAAATAAGCTTGAATTATGCATCAAGTTTCATAAACTAACACGTATCTGCCAACTACTACGGATTGTCCGTAGTTTCTACGGATGAAGGTATCAAACTATGGAGTTACAGAAACAGTCAAAACTACGGATAAGCTTCGATATTTTCTTAAATTAATTTTTTAGGGTTTTTTTCCCCTTGGTATTAGTGAACTTATAAGCACTTAATGTGTAATCGGCTTAGGATCAGGGTTCCATTTCTTTTTTTAGTTTTAGTTCAAAACAGATCAGTCAACCAAATTTCAGGTTCTTTGTTGGTTTCAAAAATTACGATGGCCTGTGACTTCATCGCTACTTAGGATTTTTTGTTGTTGCTGAGGGAATGTTATTGTGTTTTTAATTGAAACAAAAGACAATTTATTCAACGTCTGCCATACACAAAATATGAAGGTTGCTGTTTAACTTAAAATAGAACTGAAGTGCTCGTAAACCAAGAATTAACAAAACAATAACTTTTTAATGCAATAAAAGTTTTTAAATTCGGAAGGTTCGCAGTGAAATCGTATTTTTTTTACGTGTTTCAAACAAATTTCCCACAAAATGACCAACTTTGGTACTTGATTTTTCTCCCATCGTGAATCGGCCGATTTAAAAGAAAAATAACCGGTAATCCATTATTTTTGAGTGATTAGTAAACAATCGCCCGCCGATGGGACTACGGACAGAGCTTTGAGGAATGTTGGCAGGTGTGCTAACAGCATAATTTAGTTTTCAATATCGGGAACTGAATTAAAAGTACTAGATTGCAACTAAAGTGCCATACCACTGCTCTTAATGTGTCCAAGGTGAGCAGAGAAGTGTTAATGTTTATTAAACAACTTTAATTGCAGACCACATTCAGGCGTAACATCACCTGGACACTGTCCAATCTGTGCAGGAACAAGAACCCACCTCCACCTTTTGAGGCTATCAGGCAGATTCTCCCCACTTTCACAGAGTTGATCCGTCACTCGGGTAAGATTACCTTTTTATGCTTTCCCACCACCCCACTCGGTTTTATGATACCAAAAACTATTAAATTTGTAAGGGTTCATATTTGTATCGTAGAACTTAAAAACAATTTGCTATTCCATTCCTGCAGAACAGCTACATTTAAAATTGTCGTGTAATGTAACGGTTTGAAATGTTCTATTGCTGGGCACCCTCCAACAGCTTATCGCTAAACAAGGGTATTTATTTCATGATTTGTAGTCTTTCCTTTTTTATTTTCAATTTCCTATAATGAAATGTGAGGTATTGAAAGTATTGGGATAGGGGTTGAAAAATTAAAAAAAACAACCTTCTGGCGGATACAGATATAATATACCTGTCACCTGACTATTGGGTTTTCCAGCAAGAATTTTTTTTTATAACTTTACTAAATTTTAAGAGTAAAGTGGAATGATCTACAATAATCTGCTACAGAAATATTTAAAAATGTAAAGAAATGCTGGGTGCATACTCGTGTGTCGACTTGTCACTTGACTGGTTCTGAATGACGCCGCCTGTTGCCAATAGCCTTCGTGTAGCACTAGTGCAACGATAATTCTACCTAACATAACCTTCTATCCTATTTGGAGAAAAGCCTAGTTTTTGTTTTCAGGAAATGTTGTATTTTTTTATACTTTTGTTTTTATCTTTTCACTTAACTACGTGAATACTTATTATTTTAATATTAAAAATTTGAACTGATATTAAGTAGACTGTACTTAACGGAGTAGAAGAATATTTAATACTATAAATATGTGTTAGTGGAGTGCTGTTTTCTGATTTTAAGTTCTGTCCATGCATCATTACATCTAGACACGGAAGTGGTGACGGACGCCCTGTGGGCCATCTCCTACCTCACTGACGGCAGCAACGAGAAGATTGAGGAAGTGATTAACGCGGGTGTGGTCCCGCGTCTCTGCGAACTCTTAGAAATGCGGGAGGTGTCCGTCATCACACCCGCTTTGCGGGCCGTGGGCAACATTGTGACCGGAAATGACGAACAGACGCAGACCGTCATCGATGCAGGTGCGCTCAATACGCTGAGGTTCCTGCTCAGGCACTCAAAGCCCAGTGTAGTGAAGGTAAGGCGTTAAGCTATTATAGTTACTCGATGTTGGCTTGTCTTGTACTCATGACGGCTAATAGTTTTGCGAGTTGGGAAAACAATCTTTTACCACTTAACAATTTAATATAATTCATCAACAACCTTCCGAGTCAGAAATTACAATTTTCAAAGTTTTTAAAGAGCCAAAAAAAATTTCTTGCCAACAATAAATAGTTGTCGCATAAAGTTTTCGCTTATGAATAAATTAGTTTTTTTATAAGGGAAAAAAGTAGTGTCACTTTCTCTCAAATATTTTTTCAAAAAAGCTATACTAGTTTTAGTTCAGGACAGATTTTTCAATCAAACTTCAATGAGGTTGTGACTGCATTGCCTAGCTACTTAGTTTGCCACTTCCTAATTACTAAATAAACTAATGCATAAATCTTAAATGTAAAAAGAATTAAGTAGTAGAGTTTCACAGTTAATCTTTTCTTCACAAGAGATAACTAAATTCTGTATTTGATTTTGTCCTTTGGCCATCAGAATCAGTTGGTTTAATTTTTAAACAATCAGCCAAAAAGAAACGTCAGTCAAGCTCTAAAAAGAAGTGTTTTTTGTTATAATCTTAATGAGTTCGCAACATGTGTAAACAGTTCTCTATATGTGTTTTCCTCTACTTTCAGGAGGCCTGCTGGACAGTTTCCAACATCACTGCCGGGAATGTGAATCAAATCCAGGCAGTGATTAACGCTGGGCTCATGGGACTCACCATAGATATCCTCAATGAAGCAAGTTCACTCCTCCTACATGCCATGCATTTTTTGTTGATTGTTGTCTTTCCCGTTTTTGTAAAAATATATGCCAATTGACTTTGAAGTCGATATTTTTAAAGTTTTTACTCAAAATATTTGAAGCTGCATATCACATTTTTTTTTCAGATTTGAGCATATGCATACTTGAATAATTTTATTCTTAGTAGCACACGTTTAAAACCTGCTTTAAGAAAAAAATTTAATATTTTTTCTGGACTAGTTAACCTTATTTGACCACCTGAGGATTGGCCAAAGTGTTTTCAATTTTTTATTATGTCATTGCTTACATTTTTGTAATTTTTTTCTTCTGTAGCAGTAGTAAAAGGCTTTTAAATACTGCTTCAACCCTTTACATTTAAAATTATTTATATTAAAGTGGATTTCTTGGAAAAACTAACATCTTTCTATGTCCCTTATGTGATCCTTCATTCATTAACCCTCTGAGGGATAAGCAAATTAGCTGAAGTATAAACTTGTTTTCACTGCACAAGTTTTAAATTAAAATTTTTAACTGAACATTTTATTTCTTAATTTTAAAAAAAATTTCTCTAGTAGATGGTTATAAATGGCTCATACATTCTTTACATTTTAAAATTTAATAAAATTAGTAATTATATTTTTATAAAAATTATGTGTATTGCTTAAAAACCTGACAGTCGGGTGACGGGTTTATACACACTTCTGTATCCCTTAGAGAGTTAAGGGGGATGAAGTGGGTTTCTTGAAAATTGTCCTGTGTCTTTCTATGTCCCCTTCATTAATAAAAATGCTGTAATAAGTATCTTTATTTCTTTCAGGGCGACTACAAGTGCCAGAAGGAGGCCGTGTGGGCGGTGTGCAACTTCACGTCCGGAGGCAACATTGAGCAGATCATCTTCCTGGTGCGGGCGGGGGTGCTGCCCCCCCTCTGCGGTATGCTGGGGATCAAGGACCCCAAGACGCTCACCGTCATCCTCGACGCCATCACCAACATACTCAACGTAAGTTGGTTGCAAGGTTTCCATGGGGAGAATAATGAATAACCTCAGTTAGAGCTATATACCATATGACGTAGCTGTCCCTCTTGGAAGCGTTACATGCTGGAAAATATGGCGTATAGCCCCAAGGAAGCAGTGCATTGTGGGTCATATTGAGCTTCGAAACATTGTTGTATTTCTCGGATACATTTATGATAGTTCGACTTTGTGGTATTATAAATTGCAGTAAAAAATAAATTGGAAGAAAAAGAAATTCTCTTTTCGTTTTGCCTGTAGATTTAATAAATCCAAAAGCTTCTAGAGAACTAAATAAACTACCGTATATACTCGTGTATAACCCGACTCTGTGTATAAGTCGACCCCCATTTTTAAACCAAATATCCTTCCAAAATCAGTAATCTGTGTATTAGTCGAGTTAGGAAATAAGGTCAGAGCCTTCTGAAGAAAATAAGAAGAAACCAGTTAATGACGAGATCAATCTGTTTTTTTTTTTAATTTATTTTGCAAGCTGAATTTCAACCCCAATGAAAATGAAACAGGTTTCGGCTCCAAATGTCCTTGACATTGCCGAACCTGAATGGAGAAGCTTAGTTGAAACTATGTTCAGTGAAGCGTGAAGACCACACTGCCAAGGTTACGGACCGATGTTGTTTTCTTTACACCTTGAAGACTGGTTGAAAGATCTGCCCTGTGCCAGAGCTACTCGTGCAAAATACTTATCACGCCGAGAACTAACAATTAAGCATCATTATGGTGGATATCGTGAATATAGATACCAATCTTATTTCATCTTCAAAATTTAACTGCTTTTGTACCTTTATTTGTAATAGATAATATTTAAACCTTAAGTTTGATTGTAATTTAGGTTTAGTTTAAGGATTGTAGATTTTTTTCTCAGAAATTTGATGTCTCGTGTATAAGTCGACCCCGATTTTTGCGGCACTAAATTTGTCCAAAATTTCTCGGCTTTTACACGAGTATATACGGTACATTTCCCATGTCAGTTACGGAAGATTATCCATTTGCAACTTTAGCGTTTTCCCAATCCACAGTATATGAATCCACACCGTTTAAATATAGAATTTTATTCATGTAATGTACCTTTTCTTTAATACAAAATCAAGCTAGGACATAAAAAGCCTAAATATAGGCCGAAAAGCATAAAATTAACAAAATCTAAACGTAACGCTGTGTATGCAACTATAAGCACTGTTAGTCCGAGTTGCTCAAGGCCGTTGCTATGGCCCCGAGGGGGTAATTCTGAAGTGGGGTAGGCTCTATTGCAACAAATAACTGCAAATGTATGCATCAAATGTCAAGGTCGGAATATTTTAATTTCATTACACTGTTGGTAACTGTACATTGTATAAATTTTGAGAATTAAAGCTGCTTGACTTTCTCCTAGTGTTAAAAATTGAATGAAGAAAAAGGAAAGTGGGTGCAAATGCATATTATCTAGAAGCATCTTTGAGAATTATTTTTTTATGAAAAATTGCCTTTTCAAAAATATCCAGAAGTAGACACAAATTCCAGACATCTACAGTGACAAACTGATTGATTTTAAGATTGTTGTATTTTTGTGCTGATAGTCACCCGAGTTTTTTTTTTTTTTGGTTATAGAATTGCCAATTGACGCAATTTTTGAATTTTACGATCTTCAGGTTTCACAATCTATAGACTAATTTAAGTTGTGCTTTAGTCTCAATCACAGCAGAAGGCTGACAAATTTTTAATGGCTGAAGGTTTGCCATTACAAGCTCATTATTTTACGCGAGAACCTTACGAATCATGATTTTTAAAAAATGGTAATCCCTGTTTTGAAAATCTATGTATGCATGGTAACTGTAACTAAATTTATGTTCTCGCATTAAGCATTATCGAAGAATCCTATCGCATTTTCCGACTAGCGACTTAATTTCAAACCCTGTGCTTTCTCCTGATTTTGTTGTTTTCCGTCTGTAGGCTGCCCACAAGGTGAATGCCACCGAGAGCGTGTGCTGTTTTATCGAGCAGTGCGGTGGATTGGACAAGATTGAGAATTTGCAGAACCACGAGAACGCGGAGGTCTACAGGGCTGCCTTCACCATTATCGATAACTTCTTTTCAGGAGAGGTACGTTCTTTATTTCCCCTTTATTAAGCAAAAGCGGAAAGCCTTTAGTATCCTTTTAAAATAAAATAATTACAAATTAATGCTTATAACTTTTCTTTAAATGTGATATATTCAACTTTCTCGGTTGATTTTACGTGGAAAGACCCATATATATATATATTAAGTTATTGATATTTATGTTTGCTTGCTCCGGAGTTTCACTTCTTGCGATTCTCCCGCTAAGATTATTGCGAAAATATTTCGCTGCTTGACTAAAATACATTTGTAACTAAATTGAAAAGCAATTGTGATAGATGTTAACGCTTTGAAACTGTTTAAAAACAATTTGAATTTTTCTTTTTCAACTATGAAACAACATGAACAAATATATTGATGTAACTGGATGTCAGCAAACCACGTGGATTCCGCAGTTTTTTTTTTTACAATAGTGTTTAGTAGTTCAGTTGATCAAAATTATAATTTAAATTTTCATACATTAAACGTCCCTAATATTATGCATGTTTGGTTAACCTAAAGGAGCATGTCCGGCATTTTTTGGCCAAATCTGGTAATCCCGCAAAATTGTTATTATGGCAACCTTGGCAATGAAAATCAGGCTAAATTGCCACAGATAACATTTTATGCGACATTCGACAAATATTACAACCCTGCCATTTCTTAAAACCCAATATAAATCTTAAATGTATATAATTTATTTGGAAGTTTTTTATGTCAATCTTTTATTAATTATATGCTTAACTATTGTAATTAAATAATTTTACTTTTTTAAATCAATTATTTGACAGTTTTAACGTTCCACTTTTTTAAAAAAAATCGTATGAAATTTAACTAACTTTTCCTGGTACATAAAAGTTTTTATATTTTTAATTTTCCAAAATATCCTCTTTTTTTAATAATTATCAAATAGTTCAGTATTTTTATACATATTTTTTGCATTAGAGAATTTACTTGTGCGACTTAGTTTATAAGTTGATCCTGTCCATGGAACACAATAAAAGTTTGGGGTCCTTTATTATGATGAGTTATGTCATCGTTATAAGTAACGATGTTACGAAACTTATTACACTAATTTCATTACAAATCAAGATACAATGGACAAGTTGCATGAAACTCGAAATTCATAATATATGTGTTTTTCTGGTACATTAGAAGCTGCAGATTCCGAATGTAAGGTTAAATATTCACAAGTATGTTTAATTTCAACAAAAAATGCATTTGAAATTTGCCGAAAATGTATGTCACTGAAAACAGCTCTGACGTCAACTGTTATGTTTTTGGCGATGTTTCGATCTATGCTGTAATACACTTTATAAAATAGTAAACCTTACAATTTCTGCGAAACCTCATTAAAAGAAGACAATATTAATTGTAACCAGTTCATATCAAGGAAGTTAAACAGCTTGTTCCAAGTTTGGTTGTTAGTTAAAATACACACACTAGAGCACGTATGAGTTATTGCAGAACTATTGACTGTTGGATCTGATCGGAATAGTCGAGTGAAATCGTTCAACGTTTGAAGAAATTAACTGGAATGAACATGACATGTTTCTTTAAAATAGCATAACTTTTTAAAGAGTTTGATAAGGATGAAAGCACGTTTCATAGTTTCAAAAGCGATACAGTGAAACGCGATATGAAATAACACGTCACGGTTGGCTTTTTTTTGTTCTTGGCGTCATCTGTTATGCTAAGAGAGGTTTAACAGGAGTGACGTATCATTAACTTTAAAAATGAATTTAAAAATAAATACATCTTTAAAACCAGAAATACTTGAGTTTTAGAGGTTTTTTAATATGCTGAATCAAATAAATATGTTTGTGAAAAACGCTGTAATTGTCCATTTGACTTCAGGGTACGGTATAACTGTTTTAAATATTATGTTAGTTATCCTAGAGATTTTCAACAAGAGGAAAGAGATAGGGTAATTTTCACTTGCTTTAGGAGTTATGTATCCCTTCAAATTTCTTCCCTGTCTTTTATAGTTAGTAGAATCCTGCATTTCCAATGTGCCTTGATGTTTTGTTGTATTTTTATGTAAATGTATACAATCACCAATACTATTACTTTTTCTTATATAAACAAGTCAAGTTATAAATAACATTTGGTTGGTTGAAAATTAAGCAAGGCATAACGATGGTTCATTGGATTTTTCTTCCATGATATACAGGTTGTACAGTCGATCTCGGTTACCACAACCTTGTTTAGATTGCCATAAACATTAGGGTCCCTTGAATTGCCAACTTTAATGTTACATCTTCCTTTTAACAACAATTTTTAAAATAGAATCCCCAGTTATGATAGTAAAATATGTTTATGTAAAATGCAAAAGGCCTTAAAGGAAAATATAAAAAAAATTCGTTTGTTGTTAAATTTTATTAAACTTATATATTCATTAAAATTATTTTATTATACTTTATTAGTTATTTTATTTGCCATGTGATGCGAAAATTCACCAAAGATGACATTTAACTTCAAATAATAATGCAATATTAGTATATAATACAGTTGAACCCTGTTAACATGAACTCAAAGGAAGCACCGAAACATTTCTTTTTAACCGAATTTCATGTTAACCGTCAGGATTTTTTTAAATGAACCAGTGAATAGTTTTTAAAAATTAACATAAAAAAATATTCTTATTTTATAATGTAATTGACTAATAATACAAGCATACAATTATAATTTCAACTAATATACTAGTTCATTTGGAGTAGTAGCAGCTTCAATTTTATCCCAATTTGTTAAAAAATCGTTGATAAGTTTTGTTTTCAGCTGCACTATATTTAGACGCAATTTCCGCTTTTTGTAAGTATTTGTCGTCAATATCATTTAAAATTGCTTTGTTTCTAAAGAAATACTGCTGCTTTCGAGTAATTTTAAATGAAAATCGATAAGTTTAAATGCGAACCCATTCTAATTTCATATGTTCTTCGCCTTTGACCGCTGTAGAGAAACACCTACGCTTTTCATGACGTAATGAACCATCCTACACTTGCCGAATCATTCATTGGTTAAAAATTGACGAATCATGGAAGATCTTGTGATTTTCGCAGAACCAAAAGTAGAAGACAATTTATTTTTAGAATGTTGTGTTTTTTTTTCTTAATTTATTCGAAATTTTGAAATGCTTTCAGTTCATGTTAAGCGAGTTCACGCTAATGAGGTTCGACTGTACGTATTTTACGTGATTTACTTCACTCAATATTCAACTTTGTTTATAAAATTACTCGTTTATAACGTCATAAATATAGCGGTCCCTTGAATGACACTATAATCAGGTTATATATACTGTATGTTTTTGACCTTATATCGACTAATTCTCAACCTTTGTGTATTTATAGGAAGAAGAGGATGCAGAGTTGGCCCCTGAGGTCGATGCTGCCAGCGGCTCCTACGGTTTCAATGGTCCCAGTGACGCTCCAACTGGTGGTTTCTCTTTTTAATGCCTTGCCTTCCACTCAAATGGATGTGTTTTTTAAACAAATGAACTGTTTTTTTTCTAAGTTCTCTAAATTTTGCTGTAGTCCAAGACTTTTTTCCTGTACAGTTGGTATTTCTTTGCACTGGATCTGTAAAAAATTGTTGTTCCTTTACTTTCTGTGAATAAACTTATTTAAAAGCTTTTCGTTTTGACGTTTTTCTATTTTATTGTGTGCCAAATACAAAGATAGTTAATTGGGAAGGGGGTAAATTTTATAAACAATGTAATTCTGATCTAGTGGCTCTTAGAATAGCGGTTTAAAACTGGATGAGAAATTTATAAAAATTAATTATTTTTTCAAATTTAATTATTTTTTTTAAAAAATCATACAATAATTATAACTGCAATAGGTTAATATTTGTAAGCGAAAAATAAGAACGTAACAAATGTAATAAACATAAGAGTTTATGTTCATATTCAAAATTTTAAACCTCATTAGATTGTAACACCACAAAAAACGCCAAATGTTTTAACGGCATTTTAAAGTGTGAATTCCAAACTTTTTATTGCAATTAAAACAGAAGCAAAACAATGAGAAACGATATAACAAACTGTCCAAGACTTTTTTTTTAATAAAATTAGAAAATCGAATTGATAGTTGGAGATTTTTTCAAGCTCTTTATAGAAAGCATACAAAATATATCTGAAAACCGAGAAACTATTAACAACAAATAAGGGGGGGAAAATAAGGGATTGTGCGATTAGAAGGTACAGTAAAAATTTTGAATAATATACAGCACAAGTTTTCACTTCGTACAGTACGCCTTAAAATGTAACAAAGGAAATTTAAAAAAATCTGACATTTATTGAATACTTGAATACAATTGAAGAGCTTAGTGGAAGAACGTGCTAAGTGACAAAAAGGTGAAAACGAGATAATGAGCTTCAAAGTTTTTAGTTTGCAACTTTTCTGTCATTCACAAAATCAGTTTTTTTTGCATGATGTTTTAGTTTGGTTCTTCAAAATGCTTGGTGGCTTTTGGCTTAGCCGTAATTTACGTCATAACGCGTCATTTACAAAACGCGCTTGACAACTCATGCACTTGGCACGTTCTTCCTCCGAAGTGATTCAGATTTTGGCCAGTCGCTTAGTGGAAGAACGTGCTAAGTGACATTTTTTAGGTAAATTTGATCCATAAACGTTTCATAATTTCTGTACTAACCTTCCGATTTTCAAAATTCTTTTTCTGTTTGGGAGATAGGACTTCACAGATCTCTTTTATACTTTTAATCGTTTGCCTGTCCGTCCATCATTTTGTCTGTCCGTCCATATCCCTTTCAATTTCCGATCCAAGTACCTGATTTTGAAAATTCTTTTTTTGGTTCGAAAGTAAAAAATTAGATGATTACAATGTATAGTGTTTGGCCAGCTGCCTGTACGTCTGCTATTTTGTTTCTGTCCGTACGTCCTACTATCCCCCCCCAACTTCCTTTGTACCAGTCCAATTTTTAAAGTTATTACTTTCAATCACCTAATATAAAATATAAGGTAATAAAACTATTGCGATGGGGGTCAATATTCCAAATTAAGATTTTGTGCTTTCTACACGTTTTGGAGGGTGCTCATTCTAAAAAATTTGGTTTTCATTGATCCGTCTGTCTGTCTGAAACTACTTTACTGTTCGAAATAAAAGAGCTACGGACTTCAAATTTAGTACACGGGTTCCTAGTTCCTGTTGGACGTCATAATAGGGTTTTAGAGAAAATTGCGCATGCGCAAGTAGAGGCTGCTATAAACTTTTTTGGGGTTTTAAAGGTATTACTGAATAACGGAAATAGATACAGACTTCAAATTTGATACACGTGTTCCCTGTATTTGTCGGACTTCAAAATATAGTTTTCTACAATATTGTGCATATGCAAGGAGTAGCTGCCATAGAACTTTTTAGGTTTGACAGTTATTGAAAATACTTTATAAGGTATATATAACTTTTAAATGAGCGTATTGATACATAGTGTTACTCATCCCTAGGTTTTTTTTAAGATATCAGTCAAATATCTTATGCTTTTTGTTCGTCCGTTTGTCCCTACTATAAGGATTTCTTTGAGTATTTAAGTTAAAAAAAAGTTATATAAGTTATTTTAGAACTTCTTGCTTAATGTTAGATGAGTAAGTTTTTAATTGAAAATATTTTTAAAAAATACCATTATCACTGAAATTATAAACTAAATACTTTGAAGAATAATAAGACAAATCAACTTAACAAAAAGATAGTACAAGAAACACAAATGCATATGAATAAATAAATATTAAATTTAAAAGATTTAAAAAAAAGATAATAATGCAAGATGTAAGTTTTCGCAAAATAAATGTTTAAATAGTATTTAGATAAGAATAATTGAATTTAAAAACAAACTTTGATATTAAAAAAAAGTAAAAATAAGTTGTATGGCAAGATATAGATCCTAAGGTTATTTACGTTTTTTTTTCTCCTTTTCAATTAAGGGTTTAATCAATTTTAAGAAAACTACTTTAATTTACAGCATTTCTACAACAGTAGAACATGATCGTTTAAACAATTTATTTTTACAATCGTGATGTATAGTACTTTTTAAAGTCATCGATATTTTAATAAATATTAAGAACTTATAACGTTTTATACTTTGTTACTTTATTTTAACATCAATTATTATAAAAATATTTTAGTTTTACATAACAAAGCAAACTCTTGATTAAATTTGTACTTACCGTATAAGCTGCAATTCACACTTTCAAGCAAAAATTCAGCTTTCCGCTTGCTTCTTAATTCCATTTTAATAATTTTAGGAGTTTAGGACATTGCACAAAATGCGCTCGATAGCTTTAGAGATCAAACGTAAAATGGATTTAAAACGTTTTTTGTACCCATAATTATTTTTTTTTAAATAAACCAGATGCTTTGAATGTTTGGTGCAATGTTGTTTTAACGCCAACTGCGATCTCCCTAGAGCAGGTGCAACTTTGTTTTAATTATACCATCTGTTCGCTGCTAAATTATCTATGTTTTGTTTATTACAATAAAAATCAGACGACATTCAAAGTAGATGATATTTTATAAAATGCTAAAGCCTTTAACTCCGTTTAAATTTAAAATCAAAATGCATTTTTTTCCTATTTTGCTAAATGCACTCAAAACCCAGTTTTGCGCATTATAAATTTTATTTCATTGATTATATTTAATAATTAAAGTTAATTAGGAAATATAAATTACATTTTGTTGAATTCTTTTTGATTAAAACCACAAAAGAACCATTTGTTTTGCTATTAATGCAAGCGAAAGTCTGAAAATTTTCCGCAAACGTGTCACTTAGCACGTTCTTCCACTAAACGATCGTTCAGGAATCGGGCGATTTCGGTGGAAGAACATGCCAAGGCTCCTTAGCACGTTCTTCCATTGAAAAAGTGACGAAAACGCGTGCACCTACCAACTTCGTATGCGAAAAATATACGAAATCGAATGTTTTCTAAAAAATTGAAAGCTGTTATGCTTAAAGCAGGTAATAACATGATCATTGACACAAAAATCTCAATTTTTTCAAAAATGTCACTTAGCACGTTCTTCCACTCAGCTCTTCAATTACCAACAACTTTTCCCAAAAAGTTGAAAATTTTAAAATCTACTTTTGTTCAGCCAGATTGGGCAAATGCTTTCGATAACTTCTATTCACCATTTAAGAAAATAATTGTAAATTGCCTTCTTTCTTAAACGTTCATTTTCAATCGCCAATAAAGAATAAATATGTAATATTCCTCGCTTTTAAATAGAATAAAATATTTCATCAAAATACAAAGAATCTCGTAGTGAAATATATTTGACGTCATTTCAAACTGATCGATGTCGCAAAAATAAATTTAATTTATTGTCTAAAAGAATTAAGTTTCTCGGGCGATTGTTGCGAATGGCAATTAAGGTGATTTAATTCTAATAACAAACAGGGCATTTAGCTATGTGTAATTCAAACTTTTAAACGCCAAAATTAACTATTTTCACACAAGAAGAAACAAGAAAGGCCACTGAAAAATTCTTCAAATATTATTTGCAAAAAACAAAACTAAAATACATATATACACAATAATAATATAGATAAATATAAAAAGGGCCTAAACATTTTTTAAAATCAGATATCAAAGGCCAAAAGAGCAGTTAAAAAGAGTTAATAAATTCATTTAAAACTCGTATTCAAGCTGGGAATTGGTTACAGCACCACTTGTTACGTTACAACCCAGTTCCCCAGCAAAAATTAAAAAAAAACTATATGAGGTAGAGACATTTATTAAGTTAAAACATTTAAAAATGTAAACGTTTATTAAAGTAAAAAGACATTTGTTAAAAAGTTCCTTTGGAAAACATATTAAGTAGACAGTTCTTCTTTCACTTAAGACAGACAGCATATGAACAGTAAAACACCGATGAATATTAAAACAAGTCAAAACTTTCTTTAAAACAACACCCTAAACCCAACATTTCTTCATGAACCAGAGAGCAGTTCCAGTCGCATGGGCAAAAACTAGTCAGTTTCGAATCCCATCGCTGCCAAGTAATTGTTTTTTTAAAGGATAATGCATGGCAAAGCAAATACAGCGTTCTCGTAAAAAACGTTGAAACAACGTAGCGTGGCCGAGTGGTCTGAGGCGCTGGTTTAAGGCACCAGTCTCGTCGGAGGCGTGGGTTCGAGTACCACCGCTACCAAATAATTGTTTTTTTTTAAAATTAATGCATGACAAAGCAAATACAGCTTCCTTAGTAAAGGACGTTGGTACAAGGTATCGTGGCCGAGTGGTCTAAGGCGCTGGTTTTAGGCACCAGTCTCTTCGGAGGCGTGGGTTCGAATCCCACCGCTGCCAAATAATTGTTTTTTAGAGGGTAATGCATGGCAAAGCAAATACAGCGTTCTCGTAAAAAACGTTGAAACAACGTTGCGTGGCCGAGTGGTCTGAGGCGCTGGTTTAAGGCACCAGTCTCGTCGGAGGCGTGGGTTCGAGTACCACCGCTACCAAATAATTGTTTTTTTTTAAATTAATGCATGACAAAGAAAATACAGCTTCCTTAGTAAAGGACATTGGTACAAGGTATCTTGGCCGAGTGGTCTAAGGCGCTGGTTTTAGGCACCAGTCTCTTCGGAGGCGTGGGTTCGAATCCCACCGCTGCCAAATAATTGTTTTTTAGAGGGTAATGCATGGCAAAGCAAATACAGCGTTCTCGTAAAAAACGTTGAAACAACGTAGCGTGGCCGAGTGGTCTGAGGCGCTGGTTTAAGGCACCAGTCTCGTCGGAGGCGTGGGTTCGAGTACCACCGCTACCAAATAATTGTTTTTTTTTAAAATTAATGCATGACAAAGCAAATACAGTTTTAGTAAAGGACGTTGGTACAAGGTATCGTGGCCGAGTGGTCTAAGGCGCTGGTTTTAGGCACCAGTCTCTTCGGAGGCGTGGGTTCGAATCCCACCGCTGCCAAATAATTGTTTTTTAGAGGGTAATGCATGGCAAAGCAAATACAGCGTTCTCGTAAAAAACGTTGAAACAACGTAGCGTGGCCGAGTGGTCTGAGGCGCTGGTTTAAGGCACCAGTCTCGTCGGAGGCGTGGGTTCGAGTACCACCGCTACCAAATAATAGTTTTTTTTAAAATTAATGCTTGACAAAGCAAATACAGCTTAGTAAAGGACGTTGGTACAAGGTATCGTGGCCGAGTGGTCTAAGGCGCTGGTTTTAGGCACCAGTCTCTTCGGAGGCGTGGGTTCGAATCCCACCGCTGCCAAATAATTGCCTTTTAGAGGGTAATGCATGGCAAAGCAAATATAGCTTTCTCGTAAAGAACGTTGGAAGAAGGTATCGTGGCCGAGTGGTCTAATTCGCTGGTTTTAGGCACCAGTCTCTTCGGAGGCGTGAGTTTGAATCCTACCGCTACCAACGAATTTTTAAAGGATAATACATGACAGAGCAAATACAGTATTGTGACTCTTATAAACAGGACTTGGAAAATAATGATCTTGAGAATATCTGCGAGACTCCCTTGATTCTGCATTAATAATGCGAGACTCCCCTGATTCTGCATTAATAATGCGAGACTCCCCTGATTCTGCATTAATAATGCGAGACTCCCCTGATTCTGCATTAATAATGCGAGACTCCCCTGATTCTGCATTAATAATGCGAGACTCCCCTGATTCTGCATTAATAATGGAACACTTATTTTACCCTTTTGAGGTCATTTTTCATGATATATTGTTATTGAAAGGAAACATAAAACCATATGACCAGAACTCAGAAGCATGTGCTTGATACTTCTGCAACATGCAAACACACCCAAAATTGGAGATCCAGTTAGCATTCATTAGGCTACTTTTGTGGGCGGAACTATTCGAATATTATATATGCATCTCTCTATGCATACTACATATATTAGTAAATTAGAATCTTACAAATACACACATACTATGCTTTACAAAAATACACATACATCCTTTTTGCTGTGGTCAAAAAGGCATATCACATATTAACACAAATAACCTTACAAATTCTTTTAGACAACTGTTAATTTTTATTCGTTTGTATACTATGTAATATTTCTTTCTTTTCAGGGAGTATGTTAATTTTTCACGTTACTTTTATTTGGTATCTCTTTTGAAACCCTCAAGCTAAATCCTGCGAATTACAGTCACTTTTTTCATTGTCACAATGAGATTCACAAAGAAGAGGGTTACAGTCATTTTCAAAAAGTTGTTTTCTTGCTATGTCCAATAGACCTGAGGTCGCAGTGCTCGGCGAACTTGCCCCCCACCAAGAAAGTCATAAGTCATGTCGCAAAGCGGCTCTGCAATACTTAGGAAGCCATGAACATCAATGGAACATTCTAGTTTTATATGTTTATGTTGGTTGGTTGGTTGGTAGAGATATATATTTAGGTTTGTGTGCTTGGTCAGAGACCCGCTTATAAACCTTCGTCAAGTAAGACAGACACAACAGACAACACACACATAAGTGGACCCATCTAATTTTTAGAGACAGAGGCCAACTAGAGGATCCCCAGAATTGGCTTATCACCCCCAGAGGTATTGATTTGGTATGGGAACTTAGAGGACTTTCGGACCCAACAGATTTAACGAGCACGTACTCCGCATACACTCGGTAGGTCTTCAGTGGTACCGGGACTCGATCGCAAGACCTTCCGATCCCGAGACCGAGACGCTGACCACTAGGCTCACTACGGCCCCCTAGTTTTATATTTTTAGAACGCTGCTGATATGTACCATCAACGGTCACCCCTGGATGACTTTCCAACACACAATCAAGGGGTATTCTCCAGATCATTATTTACCAAGTCCTGTTCATAACAGTCACTATACATCGTGGAGTAGGTCTACTGGGGAAACCACGTTAAAATAAAACTCGCTGAGCACACTACCTTACAGGTGGTACGGAAATGTGTGCATAGTATGTTGATTTGTTGAATGCGACTTCAACTTTTGAAATGGTGATATCTCAGGAATAGTGATTCGTAAGAAAAAAAAGTATTGGAAATTTTTTTGTAGACATGCATGATCTACAACTTTGTATAAGCTATTTTTATGATAACACTTACCGTTTACGAGAAAAATGCAAAAAAAACGATATTTACGACCTTGGACCTTTGAGTAAATTTTATAGCAGACATGGGATCGGTGGGGACTTTTGATATTTGACTTATAACTAGGGGGCTACGCCCCCTGCTCGCTATCGCTTGCCAACCTCCGGGAATTTCTGCACAATTCCCATTGGCCACTTCGCGACCGACTTGCTGCGCTCGCTCGCAGGTGAACATAAATAAGATTATGTGCTAGCAATTAAAAAACAAATATGGAACACTACATAAATGCACATGAAGTAAAAAAGTTACTAAACATATTTTTTAATAATGTGACATTCTTTAATCCTGTGATGTGCGAGCTTGCTCACCTAGGAGCGCCAGCCCCTAGTATATTAAAAAAAATGAAGTTCTCAGAAAGCGTTGCACTCAAATATTATTTTTTAAAAAAAGTTATATTCTACACATTTGCTTTTGCTACATTTTTTTGTTTTTTTCCCATCTTAACCCCTTTACTTTCCGAGAGTAATTCGAGTGCGGATTTTTTCTGTATTTACATTTCACCTGCTAAAATTCGAAGTTTTTACTCGTGTTAAACAGTTTTTACTCGTGTCTTAAAACAAACATTCTACAGAGGGATAAGAATTTTTGTTCCTTTTTCTTTTCCATGACGAAAAGGGGGGAAATTCCGAACGGCGACAGTAATTCTAAAGAACAAACAAAAACTCCGCCCTCTCGCGGCTCGTTTGAGTGACGGAGATGGTCCTCAGTTTCAATTGAAAGGAACAAAACTACTTTTTTAAAAATATAAACAGAAAAGAACATTTTTCAAAGTAAAAAGAGTAAAGCTAGAATTTTTCAGGGTTACCAACTTTAAATGTGTCAAAATTCCCAAACTTCCGAAAAATATCGTCAACCAATACAACATTTCATACGTGCTAGAAATGTCAAACATTTCACTCTTAGAACTTTAAAATTATTCGATATTACATCGATAACTTTTATTGAACTTTTTTTTCTATTTCACTTCTTTTAAGGCCAGGTTATCTTTTTTTTAAACAACTTGGCCTTCTTTTACAGAGAGTTTTTTTGTTGGGATTATTTTTATTAAAATACACATTCACTAAAAGGCACTTCATTGGGCCGAGTAGAGTTTTTAAGCGGGTCATTATATTTGGACAATTTTCTTGTTTGACGATTTTAGCTGTTCTAGTTAATTTAAGTAATGAAACAATTTGAAAATAATAACTTTAATTTAGATTACACAGCGCTCGCAAAATTTCTTATATAAAGAGTTTAAACAAGTTTTCTTTGCTAAGAATTGTGGAAAATAGAAGGAAAGCTTCATGCTAGAACACACAGATTAATTGACAGAGTAGTTAAAAGTTTATAACTAATTACATATTTCCCAGCAGTCAGTTTGCAGCATTTAAGCAGTTTAATTTTAGCATTTTTAGGGCAAAAATTTCTACTGCTAAAGATCTCCAAACTTGGATGTTGGAGGCCCTGATACCATAAGACAATGAATTTTTGTTTAAAAGGAAGCCTATACTTTAACATAGAGAGAGACTTTTTAATTAAAAAACTAATATTAAATTCGAAAAAAGCATCGAGGTAAAAGGGAGACACACATTCCAGAAAAAGAATGGAGTTCTAAGATGAATATGTCATGTTGTTATGGCTCCGGACATTTTAAAAGAGCTTACTTTTTTTAATATAGAGAGATACAAGCATTATAATACCAAAATGTGCAAAGCCTCTTTTACATTACATACAGTGGCGGCGGTGAATAGCTTCATGCAACGGGGGATACCTTTACAAGTTCTGGTCTTGTTTTAGGCATTCTATAAGCGGATAGTGTAGGAATAATAAAACGAATATAATAATAACGGATAGTGTATTGAAATACCGCTAGGAAATAACGCCGTGTGTATATGAGACTGGGACATAGGAAAACTGTTATGTAATATAGCCTAAGGTAGCGCAGTGACATGACGTTGCGTTGTGTGACAACATATAGGAGTCCATTGATTAACTTCATCGTCATATTTAAATGATGATACTAAAGATTTTTAATGATGATAATAATGATTTTAAATGACGACGTCTGCAATAGAACCCGTAGTACTACAGTCCGACGTCCATGTCTGTTGCGTGAAGGGGCTAAGACAACTCTGCTTGTAATCATTTTGTACCAATTCCAAATTCTTTAGGTGAAACCAACCTTAAATACAAAGGCTAGAGAGTTCATTGCTACCTCATGCGGCATAGAGGGCAGCACCACTACCACGCTATCTCGTTCGAGTATACAACACAAGTTCCTCGTTCGAGAGCAACGCGATAGAGGGCAGCACTACCGACTGTTAGTGAATCCTTCTAATTTCGAGCAGAGGATCCCAGACTTGGTATTGATTTAGTAAGGGGACTTGGGGGATTTTGTTGACGGACTTGCCACCAATCACCGTTAGTATACGTGGAGAGTCTTCGGTGCCGAATAGTTCATTGCTATCTCATTCGGCCCGGCAGGGTTCCAACTCGTAACCCAAGGGGCAGGGCCCGATCACGACTTGTGTACAAGGGAAGCCTGCCCTGGAATTGGGAGGCCTTAATGCAGCGTCTCAGACATGGGCCTAATGGGCTGATTGTACGGGCTAATGGGCTAATTGCACGAGCTAATAGCAACCAACTTGTATAAATTTATATTTTACCATACCTTAACCAAGGCAATGGAATAGTAGTTGTCGTAACAAATTGTTCTACCCATTGTTATATGGTTAATCCAATATGGTAAATCAATGGGTGATAGTACGGGGTTTTGTTAAAGGTTGATTTGAGGGCCCCTTCAAATTTTGAAGAGGAAGCCTGTGCTTCCACGGCCTATTCGGTTATCGGGCCCTGGATGCCAGTCCATCAATCTGCCAACCAGGCTCGCCCGTCCATTCAACCAAATATAACTTCACAACCAAAGAGTTCTATAGTAGGGTAGAGACTGAACCTGGCAACAACACCATGGACCAACACGGAGACAATATAGGGTGGCATGTGGGGCCCGATAGCCGAGTGGTTTGGATCGCAGGCCATAACGCTAGCAGTCCGCGCGCTGTAACAGGTGCGGGTTCGATTCCCGCCTTTGCCATGGGTGTACTTCATTTCTCAGTATCAAAATTATAAATTAACTAGCACTTTTGCCATTCTATTCGGGCTCCGTAGTGAGCCATGGCTGCCGATGGCAGCTCAGTGCGAGTCGTTCCGCTACCCCACTATAGAACTCCTTGTTTACAACCAGACCGTAATTGTGCCATATTGGGCGATTGTGCGCCAACTGTAGCAGTCGGTCGGCGGAGAAGGAAAAAAAACGCCAAGTGTCGTGTGACAAGGGGGGCGGGGTGTGTCGCCAAGATAGATGGTTGGCGCGCGTCGGTAGCCTGTTATGTCAACAGTGACGACTTTTCCGCCTTTGATCTTTCGCCGGGCCACGAAACATTCCGGCAGGAGAAGAAAATATTTTTTTTTTGTATTTCGTTTTTTGGGGATTATGTTTGGTGTAACTGCACCTGCACGATCGGCCTTTCTTCTTAAGACAAAGTTCTTAACTGGAACACGTGATCTTGCGTCGCTAATCAATAAGAGCTTCAAAGGGAGCAGATGCGAGGCCCAGTGTGAACTTCAAGGTAGTTTCTCAGATGCATCATTATTAACATTCTTTGGTTTTTTACGAAAATTCGTCGTATAACACTTTAGACCCTCCATCGGGCGGCCCTCTTAAATATGTGGCGCTTCAATTTCAAAATAATAATAAAACCAAAATTTTATTTAAAAAAATCCCAATACTTTAACCAATGTAATCTCCAGTTTCGATCACAAGTTTAATCACAATAGGGTTGTTTCTCGTCGTGGATGGCAACAGCTCCAACGGCTTTTTGTCATTTGTTGCCTGGAATTACTTATGTTTTGGCATTCGAAAATGAGTTTTCTAAGAATATTTTACTTATTAAATTTTTTTAAATGCCACCTTCTTGCAGTGCTGTTGGTTGTCAAAACATTTGTTAAAGAAAGCTAGCACAGAAAGGAAAAATTCGTTTCGTCTATCGGTCATTTTGAGAGTAAAACCGAAGCAACCAATGAAATTGCAGTACGTGAAACCGAAGCAACCAATGAAATCCAGGCATACAAATACGCACACAAATGAAAACAAGAGCGTTACATCATCAGAAATATTTCCATTATAAGCAGTAATGAGTGGAAAAATTTTTTGGATTTTAATCATTTTAAAATTATAGCCTACAAATGTTTCTTTGATTTTGCTTGCCAATTTCAAAATTGATAAATTTGCAAATGCTACACAAATATCCTACACATTCGAGTAACTTTTTTTAGCCTACTTTTCTTTTTTTAATTCGAAAGAATTAAAAAAATGAAAAAGTAGGTATTGACATGCGGTCGATGTCCGTCTGTCTGTCTGTCTGTCCGTACCCCCCTTCCAAAATCGGTTCTATCCATCGGATCTTAAAAATTCTTTTTTTGTTAGAAAGCTATGACCTCAGATACCCAACTTTCATACTTTTTGTCCGTCTGTCTGTACGTCCGGATGGACATAAATCTACTATCTGTCGGCGAATTCCCCATTGAATTAGCATTGAAATTCAATTTTGAGTCATTTAAATCACTGTAGGTATTGAAATGCGGTTGATGTCCATCTGTCTGTCTGTCCGTATGTCTGTGTCTTTCCGTCTGTCTGTCCGTCCGTCTGTCCATCTGTCTGTCTGTCCGTACCCCCCTTCCAAAACCGGTTCTATCCATCGGATCTTAAAAATTCTTTTTTTGTTAGAAAGCTATAACCTCAGAGACCCAACTTTCATACTTTTTGTCCGTCTGTCTGTACGTCCGGACGGACATAAATCTACTATCTTTCGGCGAATTTCCCATTGAATTAGCATTGAAATTCAATTTTGAGTCATTTAAATCACTGTTGCCAAATCAACAATGGCATGAGAAACTTTATTTATTTAAACATATTTGAAGCAAAATAATATTTTCATGAATCAGTTTGGAATGACGTCATAAAATGTAGCACAATTTGATTCTTTGATTATTCATTATTTATCTACCAAACAAGCGGCAAGGCATACTTTTTCATGCCAATTATGCTTAGTTGTAATTTACATTTCTTATTTTTTAATGCAGTTCGGAGTAGTTTCATTACTTTTGTTATTAATAAATATTTAATTATTCTTCGAACTACAAATAAATCACGAGCAGATGATAAATAATATATAATTAATTTGCGAAAGAATATTAAGGAAAATAGTTGATTTTGGCTTTTAGAAGTTTAAATTATAGCTGGGTGCTGTGTTTCGATTTTTTTTTTCTAATGTGTATAAATCTAGTGTAGAAACGGCTGTTGATGATATTTACTTTAGGAACCTAGTTTTTTTTCCCGATTAGAACTTCAGTAAGTATTTAAGTAACATGAAAGTAGGCTATTTTAGTTCTTTATGAACTTCTTGTTTAAGAAAAATTTAATTTGAAATTTTATTGTATTCCTCAAATATGTTGTAAATTTCACCCAATGGGTGGTTATACCTACGACAAAAGATTTCACCGATTATTTGTGGTGCATTCGATGTTTCTCATTATCAAAAATATAGGTTTTCATACATTTTGTAGGTTTTCTTCGAAAGAACATTAGAAAATATTTTTGGTGATTTTTTCGGAGTCAATACTTTTGAAAAATTCTTGTTAAATTTTTTGTTTAAAATAATATTACACAAACTTAAAATCATGTATATTTACGCTTATTTTTGAAGTCGAATACGATTATCCTGAAGTTAACCCTTTCAGTCCCAGTGATGCCATTTGGCATCATCATGTTTCTGATCATAATTAAAAAAAAATAATAGGGCTTGACATATATTGGGATTAATAACAAATATTTCCTAACAGAAAAAAGTTTGAAGAATCGAATGATGTTCTTTTTGATATCATAAATGGTTATAGACGATCAGAAAAAAAGAATTCTAAAATGATAATGCCAAATTGTCATTGGGACTGAAAGGGTTAAATTATAACTCTTACCTCCCCCCCCCCCCCCTCCCCCAAGGGGCTCTGGGAATCAGCAAATTTGGGGAACCCTAAACCCAGGACTCTGACCCCAGGGGCTGATCTATGATAACACCATAGGGCAGAAAGAATAGACTATATACGCACAGATAATATTTGGGACCCCTTGCACCACTTTTGTGTCTGATTGCACGTATGATGGTCAATGTTGAAAGCATATTAAAGTGCTCTAGTTTCGATAAATGGAACGAATCATTAATCAGAACCCATTTGATGAACTGATGTATTTTCTCGATATATTTCCTATGTTTGAAAAAAAAATGCCAAAAGTAGAAGAATTATTGAAATTTTAGAAACACACAATATTTATCGACCCCCCCCCCCCCCCCCCCACCTAGAATTTAGGGTCGTAGGCCCGGGCCTTAAGAATAAAAGGCTCTGTCTAAACCTACCTGCATAAAATATTCAAATATTCATGTGTAGTTTTTTTTGCATTTCAGTGTAGGTACACCAAAAAAACAATAGTAGCAGCAGTTAGCTTGTAATGCATGCTTAATCCCAAAATAATTAATCATTTTTTGTGAATTGATAAATTCTAAGTTTAAGCACAATTTCAAATGGAACTCTTCATGAATTTGTAATTTTTTGCATACTTCTTTATAAAAAGTTAAGTTTGAGTTCATATACATTGAGCATATGATTGTTCCTGAACGGGGGGCCCCTTAAAGTGGGGGCCACGTTTGCCCCGCCGGTAATCGGACTCGACGCAATCAACTCAATCAATCACACTAATTTATCCTACGCCAAGCAGGGCAATTCCTTCCCAATTGTGGTAACCCCTCCGTCCCTCTCTGGTTTCGGAAGAGGCAGCGCGCACTCTTCCTTGATTCCATGAGAGAGAGCCATGATACGGTGAGAAGAAAGCGAGAGCTTCCAAATTAATAAACGTCTTTTTCGGCGGCTTCTCCGTTGACTTCCAAGACACTTTTCTTCCCCGCATTTTAGAAATTAGAGGTAAGTGGTACTATTCTTATTTAGTTTCAAATAGTGTTTGTGTGGTAGTTTTCGTTCTAGATTTAAGCTGGTTTTTGGAATTATTTCGGAGTAAAACTGTAGGTTTTTTTAAGTCTCATTCATCTTATTTTTGTCCCGTTTTTAGAATTTTTATTATTAAAAAGGAGGAAAAGATTTTCCTCTCCTGGAGTTACCCCGGATTTTGCTATTTTTTTTAAATCATGTACATTCACACTTAAAAAACACTATATACCTACTAAAATGTATATAAAAATAAAACATTTATTAACAAATATGTGTTGTTCTCCGATGAAGGATTCTATGTCAACTAGGAACTTTAAGTCCTCATATTTTTTGTTTATTTTTACATTTATGCCCTTAGGTTATTTATGCATATTCAAAACATATAATATCCATTTATTTCCTTCTAAATATAAAGTTAAAATTGACACTGAGCGAACTTTTTTATTTGATCGCATAAAAATGCATGAAAATGTCCGTGCTGTTCCCTGTCCAAAACGTGAAGTCACAACTTTACTCTACTGTTTTATATCAGTTGTCCCTGATATTTTATTCTTCATATCTTAAAATCTAACAACGATTTAATAGTCTTTGAAATATTTCAACTAAAACATCTGTAAAATATATTTTTTTTCTGTGAACATAGCAAACCTGTCAGTGCACTCTCCTGTTTTTTTTTAATCAAAAAACTCTCTTGGGGACCTTTGCAGTCGCTTTTATGATTTTTCTATAAAAATTAAGACATTTTAACCATGATTTATTTTAATTAGCCTTGATTTATTTAATTTTATTTTAATTAACTTACCTTTTGTAAATCAGTATGAGTGTCAGTGATGTCCCTCTTCTACAATAGCAAAAAGAAAAAAAACCGCTTTAGATTGGCGTTTTTTTTAATGCTTTCAACGTAGAATCATGCATATTTTAGGATATAAGTTTAGTTTAAAGCTTAAAAATGCTCTGGCTACTAAAGTAGGCATAAGACAGTTTGTTCTGTCCCTTTCATGAACTCATCAAATGGGGACAACAATGAGAAAAAGAGATAGAGAACGTAAATTCTGTGACGAGTGTCTTCAGAAACAAAAAAGTAAACAAAATGGAAAATGTTTTAAACCGGTTACTCATTCCCCTTCTTTAAAAAAAGTTTGCGTGTCTTTTAAATTTATAAAATGTAGTTTTAAAAGAAATAACACATTAATTACACCAAAGAAAATAAATAAATATCTTTTAAAAACATTCCTTTTTAGCAAACTACAAAATGGTTTCTTTCTGGCAGACGTTATGAATGATAAGGAAAAAAAGAATTTTTTCAAAATGTATACAATGAAAAATCATTTTTCTATATTGAATAAACTTTCCATGTAATTTCATTTACAAAATAATACTATCAGAAATCTGGAAATGGTTGCATTTTTTTTATAATGAACATTCCATCTGTTTATTTGATAGTCATTTATTGCTATGAAAGAATTTAAAAATTGTTTCATTTAATTATTAACCGATAAGCACTTATTAACCAACAGGAAACGGAAAGTATGACCGCGAAAAGTAAACCTATCTTTGTGAAAAAACTTCGGTCAAAAAGTTTTGATTGGCTTTTTTCAAGTGACGTACCTTTTTCCAGTTTTCATTCTTGTGGTTTTGCGCTTTCAT
Source organism: Oedothorax gibbosus (assembly GCA_019343175.1). NCBI lineage: Eukaryota > Metazoa > Arthropoda > Arachnida > Araneae > Linyphiidae > Oedothorax > Oedothorax gibbosus. The sequence goes on along the minus strand of JAFNEN010000656.1, from coordinate 136,742 downwards.
TGATTGTTTCGGTTTCTCTCTCCATGCGCGGTCTTTTCGTCTGCCGGGTTCTATGTTAGAATTATCTACGTGCAACTTGTTTTTATTCTTGCTATATTTATTTTAACTTTAACAATATTAAAAGTATAATCAGCAAGCAGTGTTTATAACGCTCACAAATCCATTAAAATGTTAATGAAACTAGTAACTACTTTCGTTCATGATGTTAAATTTCGTAGATAGTAAGTGTAAGTCATTTATGACGAAAAATTGCGACATATTATCGCAAAATTTTGTCTGTATTTATGATGACGACTGTTTTAAATGAATGTAAATGCATCAAACATTTAAACGTCGAAGTTGAAATAATTCTTAATTTTATTATTATGTAATATTAAAGGCTATTTATTAACCAAAACAAATGTAATTGCAGCAAAATCTAAAATGAAAACAATGCCGATGGAACTGTTGCCACTAAGACGTGAAACATATCCATTAAAAGTTTAGTTTATGAGTCTGTATTCGTTAAGGGGAGTCGGATGGTTCTATCTCGCTCATGTTAATTGCCCTAACTTTAGGAAGATTTTTCTCAGGAACTATATGGGATATCATTTTGAATTTTTTGTAGTTTGTTCCTTACATATAGTTCTTTGATTTAAACTGATGATATTTCACAGTATAAAAAAATACTTTTACAGTGATTTTTTTTTAAAAATATGTATTAAAAAAACAAAAAAACGATTTAAAGTTATATAACATTTTTTTGAGCAGAGATATTTAAAATTCCTCAGTTTAAATCAAAGAGCTATTAATGGAGAAGAAAAAATAAAACAAAACATGTTGATATCTTTTATAGTTCCGGAGAAAAATGTTCCTAACTGTTGAAAAACCTTATATTTCAGGAAACGCAAAAGAAAAGTAAGGTATAGGTAAGAACTGATATACAGAGTTTCTGAAAAATGCTTATAAAAAGAAAACCACTTGACAGAAATCAATAATCTTGGTCTTAAATTAAAGATATAGATATGCAGATTAAAAATAACAGAAAAACAGAAAATCGACATTTTTGACCCAAACACCCATCCGACTCCCCTTTAAAAAAAGTAACTTCGCTTTATATATAAAAGATTAATTTTTTTTCCTGGTGACGAAATCATTTAAGCTTTCATTCTTGCTAAAATTGCTGTTGTTAAAATTTTGAATTGATAGGATAGTTTAAAAACAAATATTTTAATTATTAGGGTTACTGAAAGGGGTTAAAACATAGTTAGCAAATATTTCTGGATTCGCCCTTTCAAAAAAATATAATTTTTGAAGAAAAGTAAAAATCTTGTTTTATTATTCAGACACTACACTGTTAAAAATTAGGCACTTTGTTTCACCAAAAATATGGTTCCTAGTAGCTGCAACGGCTGTGTGGTGAAACGTTAAACCATATTTTTGGTATTCGGTTGAACCATTTCTCAGGTTTTTGTTTCCAAATCCAGAAAAATGGTTCAACCAAACACCGAAAAGAAACATTTCACCACACAGTCGTTGCAGCTACTAGGAACCAATATTATGGTGAAACCAAGCACAAAATTTTTAACAGTGTAGAATCAAATACGGTATTCAACACTGATGGTATAAACAGATTGTGCATTTGAAATATTGAAAAATTGATTGCGTGATTGTTGAAAAATTCAACGTTATTATTGAAAAATTGCGTGATTATTGAAAAATTCAACGAAAAAATAATCATGTGGAGGGGCTTTTGCACATTACTTCTGTCTTGATACAATTTATAGACATCGTCTTTGATTTTCCGCCTTGGCTTCGTTAAGGCTTGGCATGGTTTTTCCCATACCCGGTACAAACCGGTGTTTAACGTCCTGGGAAAAATTTCGTTTTTCCCGCATGGGAAAAACTGATTATTGAATCAACAGTACCTAATACATATTATTTAATAGTCTTAACTAAAACTATTTAAATTTGTATTTAAATTGAACTTAATATTTTAATATTTATTTATCTCAGACAATAGTTTACTAATTGTTTATATTACATGTGTGCGCTTAAGTAATATTAAAAAACGTCGTCTAAATCTAGAAATAAATAAAAGGACTTTATTGGGCTTTGACAAACTATAACGGCAATAGTGGGGTACAAAAGGGTTCTCCACTTAGACAGTAGTCCAAATACAATGCCAGTCAGAATACAAAGATTAGGATGTAAACAAAAAAGAAAAACAGATGTGGGCTATTATAATTTTTTTTAATTAATTAAAGAATTTTAATAAATGTAAATGAAATTTTTCTTTTCAAAAATATATTTATACATGTCTCTGTATTACTTAAATGGAGACAGGACAACTTAAGAGAGACTGCCAGTCATATAGAGCTAATGCATTAGGTTTGAAATCTCAACTTTGGCAAAAGAAATGCTTTGCCATGTTATCCCATTTTCACCAGGTATGGGAATCATCATATCATCAATTTAAAACAAAATTGAAAAGAAAATAACATCCGGTTAGTAAATTATTAATTGATAAAGTTTTAAAATAGTGTCGCCATCTGCTGTATATTTTAGACATTTTAAAACCTCAAAAACATATAATTAAATAACTATATAACATTTTCGTTTAAAATTTGTTTCAGTTCGATGTTATGTTGATTCCCATACCTGTGGAAAAGGGGCTAACATGGCAAAATAATACTTCTGCGGAAGTTGTGATTCCAAAACTAATGCATTAGCTCTATGGGACTGAAAATCCCTCTTAAATTAGAGCAAGTTCTTAATTCTAGACTTTACCAATCAAAAATACAACGATGGAATTTCTATATCAATTTACTGGTAAGTCCAAATATGTGTGTTTTCAGGTATTTTCTAGATTTTCTGTCTTTTCCAGTTTTTCCCGCTGGGGTAAAAAAAAATTAATTTTGGTCGCTAAAAACCCAACCCTGGGCTTCGATACCTGACAAGCAGGGCCCGACTTACAACTTTTAGGGCCCCGGGCACAAGCCAGTTTGGGGGGCCCCGCAACATACATTGATCCGTCTATGAAAATTATTTTTTTTCATTTTAAAATTGTACGAATAAATAATCTTTATTATATTAAGTACGCATGTAAGCATTGCTTTTTTACATACAATTTTTTTTAATACATACATAAGATATGACATCAGATACCTATTGTATCATGTCAAATCATTTTATCTACATACATAATTTTTATTCACTTGATCACAGTTAATTTATAAAATTAACAAGAAATAAAAAAATAGTGGCTTCATATAAAAAATTAATAGTACTTGGTTCAATTATGCTTATTGTTATTATTTTCTTTGTGGCAACTATTTTTCCCCAATATTATTCTTTTAAGAAAATCTGGGGCCCTCTTGAAGTGGGGGCACGTGCCCCGTTTGCCCTGCCAGAAATCAGGCTCTGCTGGCAAGGTTTCCAAATTCAAATCAATAACTCAAAAATAACGCAAATGTGTAGTTCTAGAGCGACAATTAATCAAACAATTTAAAGTTTCAGATACGGTCATTTACGGTTCTCATCATTTAAGGTATACACTGTTAAAACTGAAGGTGACACTTGGCACCCCATGGGGTGAATGTCGATTTCCCGTCAGCGGGACCCCTAGGGGTGCTTACAAGCCCAAGATACATCGAGTCAAGGCGATTCAAAGCCTTGAGGCGCCAAATTGGCCTTTTCCCCTCGGGGTGAAAAATACCACTCATTTGTCACCTTCCGTTTTAACAGTGTATACGTTACTTTTACTTCTTTAAAAACTCTTTAGTTATTCATATGATTTTTAAAAACCTTGAAAGGGGTTTTTAAAAAAAATTATATCAATATGTGTAGTTCAGTATTGCTTGTACAACATTTTATTTGAACTTACAACAATTTACACAGTACTGGATTCCATCAGTATAGCTTTATCCTCTTCGCTCCAGATGTATAAACATATACGTGGACTTTTGTGGAACTCACTTCCCAACTTCATTTTACATTTTTACTTTTTTATAAACTAGAATGTTAAAGCTTTCCAAAAAATACTGATACCGAAGCCGCTGTTTTACTAATTGTAAAAAAAATGACGAAGCAAGAGGGCCCAGCAGATTTCAAGGTTTTGTTAAGTTTTTCCAGCAGTAAATTTATAAGACATTTTGCATTAAAAGCAATGTTGGAATGAATTATTAAAAAAAAAACTGACAGGGTTTGTTTATTCAAAGCACACAAAAAAGTGTACTTTTATTACTCAAATTCCACTAAATTGACCTTCCATTCAGTAAATGTTAAATGCATAAGCTGATGGAACTGATCTTTAAAATACGATTCGAGCAGCAATATACTTGTATTTAGAATTATTAGCAGAATAAGTGGAAAATCTACAAAATGTTTTACATTTTTGACCAGGAACTCATATTTAATTTTTAAATGTGGTCTTGTGAAAGTGAAATGTTTTGCGGACCTTATTTCGACGTCCCGAACGCGATTCGAATAGCAATACTTACAATAATAATTATTAGCAACATAAAGTGGATAATCTGCAAAATGTTTTCCATATTTGGCCACATCTTTAATTTTTGGAAATTCGGTTTTGGCGAACTTTATTTAGACGTCCCGAAATACGATTCGAGAGCAGCAATACTTATTTTCAGAATTATTAGCAGCAGAATTATATTATTCAGCATTAGCGTTTTGACCAGGAAAATATCTTTTATTTTTGGAAATTGGCTCTTGAAATGAAATGTTGTCGAGCTTTATTTAGACGTCCCGAACGCGATGCTTACATTAGGAATAATTATTAACAGCATAAGCGGAAAATCCTCAAAATGTTTTCCATTTTTGACCAGGAATTGATCTTTAATTCCTGGAATAGTGGTCTTTTAATAGTGAAACGTTGGCGAACTTTCTTAAATAGACAATATCTGTGCCTTATTTAGTTTTCCCGAAAGCGATTCGAGAGCAGCAAAATTTATATTTAAAATTATTCGTAGCACAAGTGGAAAATCCTCAAAATGTTTTCCATTTTTGTCCAGGAATTGATCTTTAATATTTGAAAATTCTGTCTTATGAAAAAGTGAAACGTTGGCGAACTTTATTTCAGTTTTCGTTTTTTGGAAATGTGATCTTGAAAATGAAATCTTTGGCGAACCTTATTTAGACGTCCCGAACGCGATACGAACAGCAATATTTACATTAATAATAATTATTAGCAGCATAAATAAAATATCCAAAAATGGTTTTTCATATTTGACTTACATCTTTAATTTTTGGATATTCGGTCTTTGCAAACCTTATTTAGACGTCCCGAAATGCGATTCGAGCAGCAATATTTATATTCGGAATTATTAGCAGCACAATTGTAAACAAGTGGCACAAGTGGAAAATCCGCAAAATGTCTTCCATTCGAAGCTGATCTTTCATTTTTGGATATGTGGTCTTGAAAGTGAAATGTTGGCTAACCTTATTTAGACGTCCCGAACTCGATTCGAAACAGCATCAAGCAATCCCCCGATGTGAACAAATTGCTCTTATTTGCTCCCATCAGCACCGCGGACAAAAAGCCTCTTTGAAGCGGGCCGCGGCACGAGATTACGCCGGGGATTATCGCCGAATGGCCACTTAAAAGCCAAAAGAAAGGGAACCGACAAAGGACAAATTACGCTTTTGAAAAGGAACTCAAAAGATTATACCGCGGACACAATTAACTCTTTGAACCCCTGCAGAACTGGACAGATTATTATTAGTGCAACTCAAAGCACTCCATTGCCGATTTCGGATTTTAAAAGGGCCCCTTTGTACCATCTCATTTGCTGTGGATTAAAACAGCACAATGGGCCGTTTGGAGATGATATAGTTGTGAGACTTACGCACGAGGTAAACAGACCCTTTTCGTAACAGCACAAGGGGAGTCTGTCTTTGACCCGGGTCCCGCAGACTAATATGCCTAACTCGTTTCTAAAACAATTCGTGACCTAAAGTGAATTTATTATTTGTCGAACTCCCATAGAGAATTATTATGGAGTCACAATTCTTTCAAGTTTAAAATATATCCTTGCAGTCAGGGCCTGATCCTGACAAATTTTGGTCCAAGGTCCTCATACTTTTGGGGGCTCTTTTCGGAGGGATATTGTTACAAAATATACACACTGCAAAATTATGACCGTCGAAAGTAAGGTCAATCGTCAAATATAATAATATAATTCAATTATGTTGCTTATTGTTTCTGGAAAATCAAAAATATTCGTAATTTAAATTATGTTTGTCATAAATTATTCAAAACTGTGAGGCGCAAAGCAAAATGTATTAGGTTTTACGGACAATTTCTGAGCGCCTTAAAATAAGGGGCTCAAGGCCCGGGCCTTGTAAGCCTTGGCAATCATCAGGGCCTGCATAGCTGTAGAAATGTCTTGACCATCCTTTGACGTTCCCGAAGTAGTCGGCTTAGGTCTTAGGTATAGGCTTATTCACCTCTATGCTGAGGTCTAGTAGGTACGTAGGTTGGTACATGTATTTTCCCTGCTTGTGTGCATGATCAGAGACTCGCTTATAAACCTTCATCAAGTAAAACAGACACAGACAGAATTTTTACTGACACACAGAGAGAAAGTACACCCAGGGTGAAGGCGGGAATCGAACCAGCACCCGGTACAGTGCGCAGTCTGTTAGTGTAAGGGGCTGCGACCAAACCCAATAGGCCACCCGGGCCCCAAAAGGTCTAGGATTCAGATTGAGGTTGCTCAGATTTACGGTTTAAAACTGGAAGCTGCGTTGCTAGAAAAAAATGAAAAATACGAAAATTTTCTTTATTTAATACGAAAATTTCATCAAAGTACGGTTTTGTCACTTTGAATATTCGTAATTTTTTTTAATTAAGAATAAGTTCTGCGCACTTTTAAAAATTGGGAAAATTCAGACGCTATTCAAACCCGCAATCATTAAAATTCAGTTGAAGCTCAATTCAGCCTCTAAATGTCTCAACAGATTGAAGCCAATGTAATATTGCGGTTGCTTAACCCACTCCCTCAAAGTAGCGTCATCAAAAAACAAGCTTTTTTTGGAAACTGTAAACGAGTTCATTTTCTTGTTGTTGTTGCTTTTGAGCCTTGTTGCCTCCCTTTAAAGTTGTTGCATATGGCATTGGTTAGGAAATTGAATTGATAAATTAACACTGTCAACCCACGTAATAGAAGTAAACAGAAACATTGACAAGAGAACAATGCAAAAACAAGAATGATTAGTAAACAACACCTCAACAGTAACAATAGAAACATGGAGCAATAGAGAAAACAAGTGCTGAACACAAAACGAAAGGAGTTCGTTAAAAGTTCTTTAATTCATTAGGTCTCTTGTGTTCCAGAATAGTTTGCAGATGTCTCCGCGGTTCTGAGATTCTTGGTCAAGTCCGGGGCATAGGAGTAAATGCATTCTTCGTACCCTCTCCACAGATTTGACACACAGCAGGGCCCGACTTACAACTTTTGGGGCTCAGGGCACAAGCCAGTTTGAGGGCCCCCGCAACATTTTTTACATACAATTTTTTTTTAATACATACATAAGATATGACATCAGATACCTATTGTATCATGTCAAATCATTTTATCTACATACATAATTTTTATTCACTTGATCACATGGCTGAGGCAGTTAATTTATAAAATTAACAAGGAATAAAAAAAAATAGGGGTTTGCGTATAAAAAATTAATAGTACTTGGTTCAATTGAACTATGTTTATTATTATTTTTTTTCTTTGTGGCAACTATTTTCCCCCAATATTATTCTTTTAAGAAAATTTGGGGGCCCTCTTGAAGTGGTTGCGCTGGGCACGTGCCCCGTTTGCCCTGCCAGAAATCAGGCTCTGGGCACACATCTGTCGCAAGGATACCTACTAGCTTTATAGGACTTAAGGTGTTCTGCTATACAATCGTGTCTGGTCAAAATTCTGAAGTTAGCCACAGCCTCCTTGCGAGGCGTGTCGTGCCATTTGCGACGATCCCATTTCCGACGAAATAAAATCCCTATATTTGGTACACGACGCCGTTCATGAAATGGGGGGCGTTTGCAAAACTATCACTAACACCTTAATGAGACCCTCCAGAGTTTCCCCCTTTAGAGTGTGAAAAGGGCAAATGTACGGGTATTTTCCCTTCATCGAAAGTGGCACTGTTTCAAATAGCACTACACCAAAAGAATCCCAAATTGGTTTGGATATTACCCCAGGGTTTATCTTCAAAGTACTATTATGTCACTTCCGCAATATGTGTTCGCGCCCGTATGGGAAAGGGGGTTGGGGGGTGGGCGCACGCGAAGAAAACAAGCCGCGCGGAAGAAGCGATGACTAATTGATTGATCGGCGGCGCCTTATTCCTTTGTCGGCGGCCGCCCTTTCATCCTCCCCTCCTTACCTGATGGCACAACAGGTGCGCAACCCCTTCGCACTAGAGCTGCACGCGATATCACCTTTCAAGAAAATAGTCATACCAAAGAGTTCTACAGTAGGGTAGACGAACAACTCGTACTGAGCTGTCATCGGCAGCCATGGCTCACTAGTCTCACTACGGAGCCCGAATAGAGTGGCAAAAGTGCTACTTAATTTATAATTTTGATACTGAGAAAGGAAGTACACCCAGGGCAAAGGCGGGAATCGAACCCGCACCTGTTACAGCGCGCGGACTGCTAGCGTTATGGCCTGCGATCCAAACCACTCGGCCATCGGGCCCCACATGCCACCCTATATTGTCTCCGTGTTGGTCCATGGTGCTGATGCCAGGTTCAGTCTCTACCCTACTATAGAACTCTTTGAGTCATACGTCCTCTCACTTATTACTATTACACTAAACACCATTCCCTCACTTATATTTTGTTCTCTAAACTCAGTGTTCCTGAACATATCAGTATTCGCGGCCCAGTTTTCAACCATAATTTTCATCGCCCCCCCCCCCCCCCGTCCCCCATTTATAATAATAGTGTATAACAATAATGCACTCTGAGTATTTTTGTTTCTGTTTTTAAATTTTTATTGAATAATTTAAAACCGCTTTACAGACTGGAAGCCGTGAATGTTCACAATATTTTATTTGTGATGAAACTAAGCTACTTGGTCGACATGTTCGAGAAATTAAATATCTTGAACCTTCAACTCCAAGGAGCAAATGTGCATATGTTGGATACGAGAGATAAAGTGAATGCTTTTTGCAGAAAATTAGATTTTTGGAGTAGAAATTAAAAGAAAAAAAAACCTAACAATGTTTGCAAATGTGGAAGATTGTATTACAACATACGAGGCTGAAGAAGAACATGTAAAAGTTGTTTTTGTAACCATTGAAAATCATTTAGCCACGCTAGAAAATAATTTGAAAAGTATTTTCTTGCAGACGATAAACTATATAGAAAGTTGCCAGTGGGGGAGGGATCCATTTCATAAGACTCCTGAGAAAGACTTTCAATTGGTGATGAAGAAAAATTCATAGACTTCCCGACAAGTAGCGAAAACCAAAAAAAACAAACAAAACATTTAACAAAAAAAAAATCCATGTTTTTACGGTTTGCAAGTGCAGTTTTCAAAAGGAGGCCAGGGCCCTTCAGGGGCTGTAGCGCCAATGATGATGAAGTACAGTTTTCAACGTATCTAAGTGTAAACGAAAAACTTTAAAGCTCATCTTCCCATTTTCACCTTTTTGTCACTTAGCACGTTCTTCCACTAATCTCCACAATTATGATAGTATTTATTAACTTATTTAAGGCAAGAGCAAAATAAGTGAATATACTATCAAACGAGAGGGGGGTTACAGTTGAATTATATTATATTAATATATATGATAATTGTATTTATTACGCACTTGAGCTACACAAGGGTTATTGGCGTCATAATTTAGAACGTGGTTCAAGACGGCGTGGGGGAGGGGGAGAGAGGGGCGAATTGTGGACAATCCCTTTTTTTATCTCCACAAAAACCACTGACTAAAATTGATTTAAAACTCGTCGTCTATGTCGAGGCTAATAGTTTTCGAGTTCATTCCTCTTTGGGGTCGGTGCGATCCTTAGACGTCTAAGGTGCGATCCACTGATTGTGTGAAAGCTAATGATCTCGTCTCCAGAGAAACGACCCGAAATAGAACGATTAGATAACTATTTTCCTCCTTTCCGCGTTTTATCGTGGTTTTCTTGGCAAGGGTAAATCTACCCTCTTGTTGTTTACCGGTGCAAATTGTTCGATTTAGGGTTAAATGAAGAAAAATTAAAGAATAATGGCGCGCGAAACAATCTTCTAATGGCCTGCAGCCGGAGCCCTACCACCGAATACGCCTCGGTGTATCCTGAGCTTGAATTATTATTTTTCAATGTTCCCCTAAAATCTGGTGCAGTTGACCTTATTTTAGTTAAGTTGACACTACTTCAACGAGATGAAGCCTATAGATGTTATGTTTTAATTCTACAAATTGAATCCATAATATTCTTTCATATTAAACAAATCACCGTTAATGGGGCCGTAGTGAGCCTAGGTCAGCGGGTCGGGATCGGAAGGTCCTGCGATCGAGTCCCGGTACCACTGAAGACCTACCGAGTATATGCGGAGTACGTGCTCGTTAAATCTGTTGGGTCCGAAAGTCCTCTAAGTTCCCATACCAAATCAATACCTCTGGGGGTGACAAGCCAATTCTGGGGATCCTCTAGTTGGCCTCTGTCTCTAAAAATTAGATGGATCCACTTATGTGTGTGTGTTGTCTGTTGTGTCTGTCTTACTTGACGAAGGTTTATAAGCGGGTCTCTGACCAAGCACACAAACCTGAATATATATGTCTACCAACCAACCAACCAACCGTTAATAATGAAATGTAACGAAAATATAGATATGAGTTGAGTTTTACTCGAAGACATTTCGAGGGTGCCCCTCATGAAACGCTTTCTTCTATTGAAGTCTAGATCGGGCCCTGCAAAGCAAAAACCAACTTTCAATGCACAAAAGATTTAAAGACTTTTCTACCAGAGTTTAGATGACGTTGGTAAATCACGACTTAGCATCATTATTTTTGGGATTGGTTTGATCGAACTACTTGCAGGGCCCGACTTACAACTTTAGGGGCACGAGCAAATTTGGGGGCCCCAAAACATACCTCGATAAAATATTTGCGTGTATTTTCCTTACAGTGTTTACCAAAAAAAAAGAGCTGAAGTAATTAGCTTGGAAAGCATGCTCAATCCCCCCAAAATAACTAACTTTTGTGAATTGATTAATTCAGATTTTAAACACAATTTCATAGTCAACTTTTGTTCATGAATTTACTTTTTTTGCATACTTCATATTAAAAAGTTTGGGGCAGTTGTATTGAGGAAATCAGGCCCTTACTACTTGTACCCTATATTATTGTGTGAGTGCAGAGGTCTTCTCTGTGTTGCTTTAATCCGAGGCCCTAAACAGAATGCCGCATAGTGGTATGACACTAGTTAACAAAACTGTTTAAATTAATCTCAAGAAAAGCATGATAATTCTGAGTGGAAGGTAACCCTTAAGGCAAGACGGCTGCATCTTAGAAAGCGCTGCATCTTATGAATTACTGGAGGCGGTAATATAGCAATTTATTCCAACTTATTAATTATAATGTTTCACGGGATGAGTGGTAAAAGTGACACGGTATTGGTTTTCGTTCTTGGTCCTTTTTGTAAGGACATTTGCTTTGAACAATACAATATTTTATTACCTTACTGAAACAAATGATGTGTACACATTTCATTATAGGCCTTTCTTTGTTTGTACATCACATTAAATTGCTCTGTTGCCAAATTTCGCTTCATTTTTCCGCCGAAGACAAAATATCATCTGAACCGCAGTTGTCTGACAACAACAGCGTTTTGGTAATGATCTGCATAATTGAAATTTAATAGAATTTAAACTGATAAAGTTTAATAAATGGCAGATATTAAAGAAATTGCACTCAAGAAACTCCAAAATAGACGGAGCAGACAATAAAAGTTACATCATCTGAAACAACCTCTGTTCCTCCATTGCCTGCTCTAGTGCGCACCCGAAAATCAACCACCCTCAATCATCGCCAATCAGCCATAGCCAACCCCGCCAAATCAATCCCATCTCTTCTATATTCGAAGTTTGGATATTCTCTTCTTCCATTGTCTGCTCTAGTGCGCTCCACGAAAGTCAACCCCCTTCAATCATCGCCAAGCAACCGTCGCCACACAAACCCATCTCTTCCATTGCCTGCTCTAGTGCGGACCACTAAAATCCACCACCCTCCATCCTCGCCAATCACCCGTCGCCAAGCCCGCCAAATAAATCCATCTCTCTTGAAGAAGTGTTCGGCACGTGCAGCTTGTGTTGTAGTGAGAGCGGGAAACTTTCTTCTGGCGGCATCCTTTGATCCGCCGACCGGCAGAGCAGAAAATCTTTCTCTCTGTTTCTTATTTGTTGTTGGCCAGCACGAGTTGCACATGAGGGGGGGGGGGGGGGGATAGCATCCATCCACAGTTGTTGTTCCACTTCTGCAAGCAGTGTAGCCGAATAGAATTGGACATCTAGTTGAACTTTGTTTTTATAAAAAGCAGGGATTGGAAAGTTACTTTTAAAAAGCAACACTGTTACAGTTACAGTTACTTAATTAAAAAAGTAACTCTGTTACAGTTACTTAATATGAAAAGTAACGCGTTACAGTTACTTTTTAAAAAAGTAACGAATCACTGTTACTTTTTGAAATTTCAAGTTATAAGGAAAATTGAAATTTAGCCATCTTACCATTTTTCAAAGAGAACCACGATAAACGAATCATAAGCTCAAACAGAACATTGAAATTATAATTAATAAACATTTGTTTATAATTAATTTTAATCCTTTACCCTGATAATCAGAAGACAACGAATCCATCTGTAAACGAGGGGTATCTCAACTCTGTCTCCCCCACCCCACCCCTCTTCGAGGGGAAGGACTTTGTTGTTGGTCATTGTTGTAGAACCCATTCAGGCAAAACACAAAGGGGTTTGGACTGAGGGATCCAACCTGCTTGGCAGTTAGCGTGATTTATTAGAAAACCCTTCTTTTCCGTAGATGCCTGTAATTGTGCGGGGCTTATAATGTGATACTTAGAAAGGTAAACAGACAAGGAAGAACATTCGTACTGTAACAATTCTGTCTGAAAGCCACCGTCACGCCTTTATCAGCCAAAGTGGACAATTCTATTATATGCTTTACTTTTTCCCTCCCAAGAAAAGCTCGTATTTCGGGAATGCGAAATGTTTTCTTCTCTCTCTCTCTTAGGAGTGGAATTTCAAAATTGGCATCAGACAGCCTTCGTAAAGTAACGGAAAAGTAACGACATGTTTCGTTACTTCGTTACCACTAAAAGTAACTTTGTTACAGTTACTTTCTGAAAAATGTAACGGCGTTACTCGGCGTTACCCCCCAAAAGTAACTGTTACAAGTAACGGCGTTACAAGTAACGCGTTACTCCAATCCCTGATAAAAAGTATTCGAAAGGCTCGCATATAGTTATCGTCATTTTATGGATGATGGACTGGGAAAATTATGTTCAATAAGGCTTATGTAAGTTAATTAATAATTCCTAAAAAAAATTCACAGACTTTTATTCTAATGCTAGATGTGAAACTTTATGAAGTTTTTACCTTATCTCTCTGAAATATGTTATAGTAAGTATTGATCCTGGCATGAGTGTACAGTATGAATATGCGAATAAGTAATTATTAAAAAACATATAATTGGACGCTTTAGTCAGTTTTAAAATTCAGAAAATAACACCATTACAAATCAGACAGACAGTGTTACTGTTTATTTCTCTATGAAAAAAAAATAGTGTAACAGGATTGAAATGAGTTATTTATTAAATTAGAGAACTGCTCAAATAAACATTAGTGGGATTATAAAGGCCTGTAAGTCAGGTACATTTATCATATAAAATAACCGTTTGTAAAAATATTCAATACAGCCGGAGAAATGTGTTTCGAGACCCGCGCTCTTTCGGTCTCATTGCTCGTTATATAACACTTTTTAAACAAGAAGTTCTTAAAGAACTAAAATAGTCTACTTTCCTGTTACTTAAATACTTACTGAAATTCTAATCGGGAAACAACTAGGTTCTTAACAGTAAATATCATCAACAACCGTTTCTACACTAGATTTATACACATTAGAAAAAGAAATCGCTAAACACAGCATCCAGCTATAACATAAACTTCTAAAAGCTAAAATCAACCATTTTCCTTAATATTCTTTCGCAAATTAACTTAATATTATTTATCGTCTGCTCGATTTATTTGTAGTTCGAAGAATAATTAAATATTTATTAATAACAAAAGTAATGAAACTACTCCAAACTGCATTAAAAAAATACGAAATGTAAATTAAAGCTAAGCATAATTGTATGCAAAAAATATGCCTTGTCGCTTTCTTGGCAATAAAACAACTTGGTTCTTAAACAATAAATAAACAATCAAAGAATCACATTGTGCTACATTTTATTACGTCATTCCAAACTGATTCATGAAAAATTTATTTTGCTTCAAATACTTTTAAATAAATAAAGTTTTTCATGCCATTGTTGATTTGGCTACAGTAATTTAAATGACTCAAAATCGAATTTCAATGCTAATTCAATGTGAAATTCGCCGACAGATAGTAAATTTATGTCCGTCCGGACGTACAGACAGGCGGACAAAAAGTATGAAAGTTGGGTCTCTGAGGTCATAGCTTTCTAACAAAAAAAGAATTTTTAAGATCAGGTGTATAGAACCGATTTTGGAAGGGGGGTACGGGCAGACAGACGGACATCGACCGCATGTCAATACCTACTTTTTCATTTTTTAAAATTCTTTCGAATTAAAAAAAGAAAAGTAGGCTAAAAAAAAATCTCCATCCATCACCGCCAATCCCTGAAACCGACCCCAACATTGGCGATGGTACCATTACGAGAACCTCTTCTCCACCTGTCAACACTACCCATTGATAAATGCTTAACATTCCTGGAAAACGTTGACAGTAAAAAAAGGGGGAGGTTGTGTGCCCCCTGCTGTCTCTGCGATAAGGAGGAGTCCATTAAATGGCCAGGATAATTACCATGGGGGCGACTGTTTGCACTGAACTTTGATTTATGAGGGTGCTTTTTTTCTTTTGTTGCTGCCTCTTCATTAGTTTAGCCCTGCCTTGGGGATGGATTTATAGGACGGTTTTACAATGGGCATTACTATAGGCGTGATTGGATACGGGTTATGGGACTTGTAAAGCTTTTGCAAAGGGTGCCTTGTTAGCCAGGAATGTGCCCTTACTTCGATACGTCTTGAACGCCTTGAAAAACTAAATATAGGCTTTTGGATTAAAGTGGTTCCTTTATATTTGCATTTTTGAGGGAATGGGGAAGGAATGAGTATCCAAACCGAAGTCTTTGTATTCATCCAATGGAAAAATAATATTCTAAGCCAAATTACTCCTGCTGTTTCGAATGATAAATAAGAATGGCGGCTCTATAATGCCACTTTTGGGAAATGGGTTCGATTATTTTTTTTTCTTGTTGAAATTTTCAACAAATAATTTTACACCAAACATTCGAACCAAATAAAAAAAGGGATTATAGAGACCTGTAAACCCCCCAGCTACATTTATTATAAAAAAAATAAAGAAAAAGTTTGTAAAATATTACGATTTATGTATTAAATCCAGCTTTCTCTTTTTTCGAAAAAAAATGAGTGTGTACAAATTAAGCTCTACACCTCTTGTTCTATCACTTGTACTAATGGCTAAACACATTACATTTTCTAATTAATTAGATTAAATAATTTTTACACACAGCACATCATTTAAAAAATGCACCAAATTATTAGTCTTTTTTTATGACAATTTTTCTGGGGAAGGCCTTCTGTTAGAGTCTATTCATTAGTTTGTGAATTTAGCCAGTTAGTCCGGAGAAAGAAATTTTTGACCTTTTATAATAGAATAACCAAAGTCCAAAACCCCATTGCTTGACGAATGATGCTGTCAAATTTCACAGCATTGCCATTTACAATTTCTAAAAACACAAAAACAATTTAATTCAATTACAATTTAACAACATTATATTTAAAGAACCTTTTCTTACCAAAAAAATTATTAAAAATATCAACCTATTAATGAATCCATTAGCATAGGAAATAATCTTCCAGCAAACAGTGATATTTTTTAAATAAATTTTATAAACTGAAAAAAGATTTAAACTGAAAGATTTAAGATTTTTGAATATTGCAAATATTTTGTTTAAAAAAATATATATATTGTAAATATATTTAAATAGTTTGTTATTTTTTTATTGCACTATTCTGTGTATATTTCTGTCGTGTAAATAGAATTTTTTTCTGTACAGCAGTGTACTTAAATAAATAAATACACAAAGTGACCGATAGTTCTTGCTTTATAGCCATTTAAAATAGCAACCTTAACTATATGCATAACTATATGTAAAGGGCTTTCATTTTTTTGTAGAAATAAGTGTACGAGTATATTCATATCGTGAAAAAATATCGGTTACAACCCTGTCAGACCGGCTGGGTCATTTATATATTTCAAAGAAATCCCCCATCACAATGAACGATAATCCCACCGTGGCCGAAACCCCGTAATAAGAATAATAACACTGCCGCAAACACGCAATAATACTGCATCTTCTACCTTGTCAGACCTCGAAAATCTTCAGGTACTTTGCAAATGATGGATGGGGGGGAGGGGGCAACCTCCCACGCCCCCCCCCCAACACATCAAAGAGCACCGCAGCGCCCCCCTCTTTAATTAGAGGGGGGGGGGGGAGGCGCCATCGGAATATCACAGCTGCCGTCTCTTTGTGCGGCAACCATTATCATTATTGTGATTATCGCCATCATCGGGACGATTATAAATCCCTGGCTGCTTGAAGACTACCGTAGTGAGCCGACGAGTCGGGCAAGTTTGGCAGTTTATCGCTCGTTTTAGCTTGGCTGAAGTCTGAAATCAAAAAATAGAAGGTCGTAACGAAGAAAATAACGAGGGTCGAGCTTAGAGTAATCACTCCTTCATCGAAATCTTCCTGCAAAGGGATTAACTGTGGTTTGGAATAGGGCTGGACAAAATCTTCGCTGTAAGATGGTCAGGGGGCGCAGAGTCCTGCATTGCAAGTTCTATAAAGGTTCTTTGGGGGTTGGGGAGCCCAGTCGGTTAGGCGTACGCCTTGCATGCGAAAGGTCCCAGGTTCGGGTCCGGGCATCGCCAAAAATAACTGCTGACCTATAAACGGCCCGTGCAGCCCAAAAATGTCCGACGAATAATAGGGGCCCGTGTAGAGGGAGTGTACGTTAAATATGCTCCAAAGTCCCAACGCTGCTGTTTTCGATGTCGCCCTTGATGGTTGCGTTGGGTGCCTACTCAGGTGTCGGCTCGTCACTTGACTGTGGTTCTAAATTACGACGCCCGTCGCCAATAGCCCTCGGGTAGCTCCAGTGCGACGATAATTCAAACCTACCTACCTAATGGTTCTGAAAAAGAAACAAACGATTAGTAAGCATATTAAAAAAAGATACATTTTATAAAGTGGACAGAAACAAGAAGAGTGGGACAAAATGAAAAACACACTTGTAGAGTTTGCATGGTCAATACAAATCAGTCAAATATTGACGCATCGAGTTGACATGTAGGTCATAATTACCAATCTGGATCGTGATGGATAGACGTAGGATGTTTGAACTTCTCTTCAACAATAGAGTCGTAGTCTGTCTCAAAGGTTGTCAAAATTGCTGTTCTGTAGGACATGTTGTAATATGCTGTGTGTGATGTGTGATGCTGTGTCAATTGTGTCAATCCCAAGGTCTTTAGGTGTAAAATAGAGCGTTTTGGCCAGTGAATGTTACTTGAATTTTATACGCCATCTATTCGCTAGAGGAAAGCCCTTAAACGCTTGCTATTGCAACAAATTACTTAATTTAGAACACCCCCCCCCCCCCCCCCAAGAAAAAAAAAATCCCCAAATCAAAGGTAATATTTAGACATTAGATATACATTTCCGTAAATATTACCTATTATTTCCGTTCCATTAGATATCCATATCCGCACATAGTACTAATAAACTGGAGATATTGGAAGCACTTAAGGGACGATTTGTGTATTAGTTACCGTGAACGTATGAGTTCTTTAAATTCAGACTTGCAGTACTGCTTGTATGCATTTTGCTGCCTTTGATCTGTTTCTAACTAACAGTTTAACTTCATAATAAAACATCTAAATCAATTTCCAAAGAGTTATTGAACCCTTTCAGTCCCAACTGTTTATTTTTTATTCTGGAAATCTCATATTTGTGAAATATACTCATTCTGAATCCAGAATGAAATGATAAAAAGCAGGGGGGGAAACCTTCATTTTTAACTAAAACTTAAGGAAAACATTTTGAAATCCTAACTGTTCAATAAATTATAACAATAACTTTTTCGAAACTTGATTTGTTAAAAATAGTTAAAGTTCAATTTTTAAGCATTTAAAAATGCAAACATGAAGAATTTAGGGCCAATTTATTTAATAAAACTGTTTCAGAAGGAATTTTAATTTGCCACATTTTTCATTTAACTAAAACAAACATTATTTAGTTCCACAGAAGACATGATTCTTCCATATAACGATAAATATATAACTTTATCGAAAAAATTATAGTGAATTTAATAAAAATTATTTGAAATAAGTGTGAGTTTAACTTAGTGAGGAGAAAAAATCGCACGCTGATGATTCCAAATGGAATTATTGGGTTAGGTTAGGTTAGTTTGAATTATCGTCGCACTAGAGCTACACGTGGGCTATTGGCGACGGGCGTCGTATTTTAGAACCACAGTCAAGTGACGGGAATTATTGGGAGTGAAAGGGTTAATATGAAGTAATATGTAGTATATGGTAAATAAATGACATGGAAATGACCAACTTTAAATGTGTTAAGTTCTCAGTGCAGATTTGCTCATTATTTAAATTTTATTCTCTTGCCTTCGTCGGATAAACAGTACTATCTAGTACCAGGTCGAATGGAACAATGTTCAAATGTACAGAACAAAATCTGTAATACACTGTTCAAAAGAATTAGGGGAATGCATGGTTTTAAATCCTTTCACTCCCAATGATTCCATTAGAAGGAAGAATCATGTCTTTTGAAGAATTAAAAAAATTTTGTTTTAATTAAATGAAAATATCGAAAACATGGTAAAATAAAATTATCTCCCAAAACATTTTATGAAATAAATTGACCCTACATTCTTCACGCTTACATTCTTCGATG
>JAFNEN010000656.1:0-112500 GCA_019343175.1 Oedothorax gibbosus | reverse complement strand
AAATGGATCGATTAAAAAGGAGAGCTGAAAATTACTTTTCAGTGTTTGGTTACTGGTATTAGTTGCTTATTTGCATGAAAATAAGGGGTCAAAAACGAGGGGTCAAAAAAGCCACGTTGAATATTTTAAAAAACAAATCCTTGTTAAACACACTTTTTAAATATACATTTGATTCAAAAATATTTTGGTATAAAGAATATAAGTGTGTATTGGTGTCTCAGAGGTTAAGTTTTCTTAAGTTAAACATTGAAAATTGAAATATAACTCAATATTAAGCAATTTTAGGTCGTTTAAACAGTAATCTTTGCATATCTTTCATTTTTTTTACTTTCAATAAAATAATTCAAACAGAAATAGTAATTGGGAAACCAGGGATACTTGACTCATAAGGATACTTGGATAAGGAAAGGGATACCTAACTCATTTTTCTAATAATTAAAATAAGTTTTTCTAGAGTCAAAAGTGGCATAATTTCTTTCCTTTAAGTTTGCTGATTATATAGTGAAAACTACAAACAAAACATTGTATACGTTTTTAAAGTATTTGACAAATTGCATTTTCATGCTCCGAAAGTAAATTTTTTTGTGCTGTGAACTCTGACGTTGCATATTTTTTCTGTTTCAAAAAAGTTGATACTTCCTTAATTGGTCATTAGTTTTATACACGTATTTAGCTACAAGATCATATGTAAGAGAGCCAATACATATTTTTAAATGGCGTATGATCAGATCATGTTATAAAAATACCCAACCCCCAAAAATCCCGATTCAGCGATGCTTAGCCAGATCGGGCAGCCTTAACAGGGATCCCATTGACTCCCATTGTCCGACATTAACCATTAGTGAGACCCCCTGTTGTTCCAATCACACCTTTACCTGGTCCCCTCCCCCTCTTTGGGAGGTGTCTGCCCACTTGCGCAAATATAGTTACCCCAGCTCAGTGTCGATCCCCTCTTTAGACTGAAACGCATTACCGACTTGGCTACCCGGCTCTTCGTCAGTGTGATACTCACACCATTCATAAAGGTAAATGCCTCTATTCTCTACACAGTTTAAAAAAATGGTGCACGTTTACCGGTTATTGCGTGTAATGTTACACAAATTCTTTGAAAAAAAAGCCGACTAAACTCAAATTAGGTGAAGATCCTTTGGCAAAAAAGTTGTGGAATCTTCCATCGACTTCCAACACATACACATTATCGAAGGTTTACAAGATCGAGTCTCGCCTTAGAACAAAGTTTATCTTCAAAATAAAAAAAATTACAAAAAATACAACAAAATAGTACTAATGAAGGTGGCACACTGGTGTGTTTAATGTTTTACTTTAGTTATAGCAGTTAAATTGGTGAATTGATTTTTTTTTTTGGTGAAGTGATATTGCTACTTCGTCTAACTCGTATAGCGTCAATTCTATGATGTTTTTTTTTTTACTCAAACACCTTGGAATATTTGCTTGATCAGTAGTGCTTATAAATTAGGAAAAGTTGTAACGTGTATATATTCATAAATACAATTGTAACCTATAAATACATTGTCGACCAACAACAAGTCCGAGGCCCCTTCTACTCTATTTGAATATACAACATAATCTGGTAAAGCATTCCATTTATTGACAACCCTATTGTAAAAAATAATGCTTTCTTATTTCTTTTTAAAGGAGGATTTTTTTATAAAAAAATTTATAACCATTTTCTCTGGTTCAACTATTTAAGTTGAAACCTAAGCCCTCCATATCTCCCTGCTTGATGAATTTGAATAACTGAATTTAATCACCTCTTGTTCTTGTTCTCCTCATAGAGGAAATTTTCCTTTTAAAAGTAGGAGGGGGGGGAGGGGTAGTAATAGCCAGCCCAATCCGAATCTACAGTCCCTGGACAAATTATTAGACGCACTGTATTTTTTTTAGTAATGATGAAAACATACCAAAGAATGCCATATCATTAAAAAAGATGGCGATATATGTATTAAGTATAGCAGATAGTATTTTCTATTCAATAGCTTAAGTTTAGGAACACAAATGTCCTTCTAAAGGTATTCACTATTGATTGATACATGAAATCTTGCAGTGCGTCTAATAATGGACAAGTTGCATGAAACGCGAAATTCATAATATATGTGTTTTTCTGGTACATTAGAAGCTGCAGATTCCGATTGTAAGGTTAAATATTCACAAATATGTTTAATTTCAACAAAAAATGCATTTGAAATTTGCCGAAAATGTACGTCACTGAAAACAGCTCTGACGTCAACTGTTATGTTTTTGGCGATGTTTCGATCAATGCTGTAATACACTTTATAAAATAGTAAACCTTACAATTTCTGCGAAACCTCATTAAAAGAAGAAGACAATATTATTTGTAACCAGTTCATATCAAGGAAGTTAAACAGCTTGTTCCAAGTTGGGTTGTTAGTTAAAATACACACACTAGAGCTCGTATGAGCTATTGCAGAACTATTGACTGTTGGATCTGATCGGAATAGTCGAGTGAAATCGTTCAACGTTTGAAGAAATTAACCGGAATGAACATGACATGTTTCTGTAAAATAGCATAACTTTTTAAAGAGTTTATTAAGGATGAAAGCACGTTTCACAGTTTCAAAAGCGATACAGTGATACGAAGTAACACGCCAAGAACAAAAAAAAGCCAACCGTGACGTCATCTGTTATGCTAAGAGAGGTTTAACAGGAGTGACGTATCATTAACTTTAAAAATGAATTTAAAAATAAATACATCTTTAAAACCAGAAATACTTGAGTTTTAGAGGTTTTTTAATATCCTTAATCGAATAAATATGTTTGTGGAAAACGCTGTAATTGTCCATTTCTCCAGGTACTGTATAAACATATTTACGCAGTTATTGAACGCCACCTTTAATTTCTAAAAAATAACCGTTTTCGGAACGAATTTCAAGGCACCCGCTTCTACCTGCCGAGCCACCTTCAAACTCATTATCCAGACCCCCTACTATGGGTGCTTGGGAATAGGTGCTGGAGTGTTCATTCGGGATTTATAGCGCACTAAGTTATTGTCACATCTCCGCCACAGGTCGTAAAAGAATCTCATGCGTGTCGAAAGGCAGAGATTTTAACAATGTGGGTGAGTTTTAGGGGTGCTACCCCCCCCCCCCCCTAAGACACCACGATCATAGAGTTACAAAGAAGATAAGAAGGTTGGCGAAGTAAAAGTCTCAAAAAGTCGCCAAGCAACCCTAGTAAGCCCAAACAAACTAATCACTCAAAAACAGAAAAACTGTTTTTACTTTAAAGTAGGGTATTTTGGCAGAAAAAAAAACTGTTTAAAAGAAATAAAAGTATTTTTCTGTAAAATTAGCAGATTTTTTTTACAGTATACCAAAAGAACAACTGCACAGTAAGTGACCTTATAAAAGTAAACATTGGCTATTTTTAGCCTACTTTACTTTTTTTAATTCGAAAGAATTAAAATAATGAAAAAGTAGGTATTGACATGCGGTCGATGTCCGTCTGTCTGTCTGTCCATACCCCCTTCCAAAATCGGTTCTATCATTCGGATCTTAAAAATTCTTTTTTTGTTAGAAAGCTAGACCTCAGAGACCCAACTTTCATACTTTTTGTCCGCCTATCTGTACGTCCGGACGGACATAAATCTACTATCTGTCGGCGAATTTCCCATTGAATTAGCATTGAAATTCAATTTTGAGTCATTTAAATCACTGTTGCCAAATCAACAATGGCATGAGAAACTTTATTTCTAAAATATTTGAAGCAAAATAATTTTTTCAGGAATCATTTTGGAATGACGTCATAAAATGTAGCACAATGTGATTCTTTGATTGTTGTTTACCAAGAAAGCGGCATATTTTTTGCATATAATTCTGCTTAGTTTTAATTTACATTTATTTTTTAATGCAGTTTGGAATAGTTTAATCATTTTTGTTATTAATAAATATTTAATTATTCTTCGAACTACAAATAAATCGAGCAGACAGTAAATAATATTTAATTAATTTGCGAAATAATATTAAGGAAAATAGTTGATTTTGGCTTTTAGAAGTTAAATTATAGCTGGATGCTGTGTTTAGCGATTTTTTTTTTCTAATGTGTGTAAATCTAGTGTAGAAACGATTGTTGATGATATTTACTGTTATGGACCTAGTTGTTTCCCGATTAGAATTTCAGTAAGTATTTAAGTAACAGGAAAGTAGGCTATTTTAGTTCTTTAAGAACTTCTTGTTTTCTATTTTGAACCATTAAGTAACAGGAAAGTAGGCTATTTTAGTTCTTTAAGAACTTCTTGTTTTCTATTTTGAACCATTAAGTAACAGGAAAGTAGGCTATTTTAGTTCTTTAAGAACTTCTTGTTTTCTATTTTGAACCATTAAGTAACAGGAAAGTAGGCTATTTTAGTTCTTAAGAACTTCTTGTTTTCTATTTTGAACCATTAAGTAACAGGAAAGTAGGCTATTTTAGTTCTTTAAGAACTTCTTGTTTTCTATTTTGAACCATTAAGTAACAGGAAAGTAGGCTATTTTAGTTCTTTAAGAACTTCTTATTTTCTATTTTGAACCATAACTTGGCAATTTTTTTTTTGGAAATTCCACCTGGCAACACTGTGACCCGGCAGAAAGTCGCCAAGCAATGCTAAGTAGGCCCAAAACAAACCTCCATGTTAGTTCATGCTGAAACGCATCATTTTATTCCTGAAAAAGCATTCATTAGAATCCTAAAAAATGACTGTTTGCGCAGTTGATGGGCTGTAGTACGAGATCTGAATGTATATACAAGATTGCAGTCATTCCCTTCACAGGTAAAAAAAAATGCTTTGTAACTATAGTTTATGGGGTTGTTTCGCGGAGGATCTGGCAATAGCTCTGCGGTCTTGTTTTCATGTCTCTCGAATTACTTTTGTTGACATTCGAAATTGAGTTTTCTAAGAATAAGTTATTTTAGTTGTTATTTTTTTTAAATTACAACTTCTTGCTGTGCTGTTGGTTGTTTTAATCATTTATCAATTAAAACTTGCATTGAAAGAAGTTGGAATTTTAAAAAATTAACAACTAAAATATTCTCTTCGAAAACTTACTCCCGAATACCAATACAACATAATTCGAGAGACATGAAAACCAAACCGCTGGGCTATTGCCAGATCCTCCGTGAAACAACCCCATTAGAGAGTTACAAATCGTCAATTCGATGTAGTTAGTCTATTCTATACCAACTCCACTGTAAAATAGCGTCCATTCTTAGCCCAGAGCGTTTGTTTGGGCTTACTACAAAGCGATCGATGGCTTCACTTGGCGAACCGGTTTCTGTATTGGCCCGGACGCATCTCCATCTTCTTCTCAGCTCTCTGACCACGGCCCTGCTCGGGCAGCGGCCAGTGTGGCTTTCGAATTGTGGTGAGAGGTTGTGCCATTTCTTCGGGGATACAGGCACGATTATTTGATTGGATTCCTTATTAATAATAGAGGTATGGTTTGATTTCATTATTGATTGAGCTATGATTATTGGTTGATTTCATTATTGATGAGGTATGATTATTGTTTGATTTCATTGTTGACAGAGGCATGATTATTAATTTAATTTCATTATGGGTTGCATGATTATTTGATTGGATTCCTTTTTAATAATTGAGGTTGATTTTATTATTGGTTGAGGTATGATTATTGTTTGTTTTCATTATTGATATATGCATGATTATTATTTTAATTTCATTATTGATATATGATTATTATTTTAATTTCATTTTGTTGCATAATTATTTGATTGGATTCCTTTTAATATTGAGGTTGATTTCATTATTGGTTGAGGTATGATTATTGTTTGATTTCATTATTGATTCAGGTATGATTATTATTTATTTCATTATTGGTTGCATGATTATTTGATTGGATTCCTTTTTAATTGAGGTTGATTTGATTATTGGTTAAGGTATGATTATTGTTTGATTTCATTATTGATTGAGGTATGATTATTAGTTGGTTTCATTATTGTTTGGTGCATGATAGGTTTATAATTGATTTAGTGAGGTATGGTTATAAAACGCTTTATTTATTGATGTATGATTATTGAATTTTTTCATTAATGATTGAGGTATGATTATTGATTCCATCATCGTAATAACTTGTATGATTATTGCTTGATTTCATTATTGATTAAGATATAATTATTAAATTTTTACTCATTTAATTATTGGTTGCGGTATACTTTTTGAATTTTTATGGTTTCATTATTAGTTGAGGAATGATATTTGATTATTTTTTTAATTAAAAAAATATAGGTGTTGTGTGTGAATAATTCGAAAACAGTTGTCTTGAAGGATTTTATTGTTTTGCCTAATATGACCCCCGTCCCCAGTTTTTTTCCCCGTGAAACAACAGATTTTATTTTTACAGCGTACAAATACACTGCAAAAAAAACCCGTGACATTTACGAAAAATTCATATACTTTTGACTTTTTAAAACCATTTAGCTTGCTTTACGGTCTTAAATTGTTTTATTAAACTCGTTTACAGTTTAAAACCGTTTCCTCTAAAAGATTTCTCAATGAAGTAGCTTCAATCTGTTAAGAGATTTAGTGCCGAGTTGGTGTAACGCTTCAATTGTAGTTTATAGATTGCTGGTTCGAATTTTGCCTGACGCAAAACCATTCACCAATTTAAAAAAGTACAAATTTACCCAATAAATTGGATACTACTTTAATTTTCCGTAATAACAACATAAAGTTTCCTTATTTTGTTATATTTATTTCTCTGGCATCTCAGCTCCTAGTTTAAAACCGTAAATTTGACGGGATTTTTTGTAGTGTAATACAATACAATAAGAATGCATTTAAATGAAATTCTAAGATTGTATATACGTGAAACTGACAATATAGAATTAAGAAAATACGGATAGATATTATTAACTGACAAAATGAGAATGAAGTATAATGTTATTTTAATTACGAATTAATTGCTTTAAAATGAGAACCGTTGGTCAGAAACATGTGAAATTCGACAGAAACAATCGTGGAGGGGGGGGGGGGGGGAATTACGCAATTTTTACACAGTACTCGAGTTCCCCTTGTTTTGTTTGAATAAAGTTTTTTTTCTGAATATATATTGCATAATAAATTAGCTTGTAACGTCCAAAGTAGAATTTATTTGAGAAAATGCTCCTATGTTTGACCCGGTTTCCAGGATAGCAATCAATTTGTGGATTTTTGACCGTATTTCGAAATCTCTTTTGCTCCATTACTCCCAGATCAGTGATTACTCCTCTAGTATTCCATTGCTATATCGTTTTTGTCAAAATGGACAACCATTGTTTCACGAGTTTTCCTGACAAGTAACAAACTATTCTGAGCAGTAGTTTGGTTATCATATTTCAGTCAATTTAAATAAGAACTTGAATAAACATTAACAACCCAGTTACTTTACCTACCCCCTCTACTTGCTTATTCCAATTCTAAAACGGATAAAGCACAGTATAATTGTGCAATTTTTGTATTACGAATGGATCGTTTCTATCTCACTTGTTTAGATTTATACCTGGATTCGTTTATTTACTTTATGCCACTTTATGGTGCGATTAATGTTCTGTATGAAGAAGACGAATCTTAGAAGCCCGGCTTCTGTCGGGGGCGTAGCTCAGATGGTAGAGCGCTCGCTTAGCATGCGAGAGGTACTGGGATCGATACCCAGCGCCTCCAATCTTATCTTTTTCAAAAATAGTTTCCTGATTTGAATGCCTCATGTACTGCCAAGGAAACTTCCATGCTTTGCACACGTCTCAAATTTTTAATAGGAATACATTAATTTATCACGTATTTATGTGAACGGTAATATAGTGATATAGTTTTTAATACACTTAACTTCAAATTACTAAAATATCTCAATAAAATTCGATGTTCAGATATTTTAGTTGAGTGAATCTTTGCTCTCGTAAATCCTCTAACATACGTCACTATTTTTTTTTAGCCTACTTTCCATTTTTTAGCCTACTTTTCTTTTTTTAATTCGAAAGAATTAAAAAAAATGAAAAAGTAGGTATTGACATGCGGTCGATGTCCGTCTGTCCGTCTGTCCGTCTGTCTGTCTGTCCGTCTGTCCGTCCGTACCCCCCTTCCAAAATCGGTTCTAATCATCGGATCTTAAAAATTCTTTTTTTGTTAGAAAGCTATGACCTCAGATACCCAACTTTCATACTTTTTGTCCGTCTGTCTGTACGTCCGGACGGACAAAAAGTCGGATCATTTAAATCACTGTAGGTATTGAAATGCGGTTGATGTCCATCTGTCTGTCTGTTCGTATGTCTGTCCGTCTGTCTGTCCGCCTGTCTGTCCGTTTGTCTGTCTGTCTGTACCCCCCTTCCAAAATCGGTTCTAATCATCGGATCTTAAAAATTCTTTTTTTGTTAGAAAGCTATGACCTCAGATACCCAACTTTCATACTTTTTGTCCGTCTGTCTGTACGTCCGGACGGACATAAATCTACTATCTGTCGGCGAATTTCCCATTGAATTAGCATTGAAATTCAATTTTGAGTCATTTAAATCACTGTAGGTATTGAAATGCGGTTGATGTCCATCTGTCTGTCTGTCCATCTGTCTGTCTGTTCGTATGTCTGTCCGTCTGTCTGTCCGCCTGTCTGTCCGTTTGTCTGTCTGTCTACCCCCCCTTCCAAAATCGGTTCTAATCATCGGATCTTAAAATTCTTTTTTTGTTAGAAAGCTATGACCTCAGATACCCAACTTTCATACTTTTTGTCCGTCTGTCTGTACGTCCGGACGGACATAAATCTACTATCTGTCGGCGAATTTCCCATTGAATTAGCATTGAAATTCAATTTTGAGTCATTTAAATCACTGTAGGTATTGAAATGCGGTTGATGTCCATCTGTCTGTCTGTCCATCTGTCTGTCTGTTCGTATGTCTGTTCGTATGTCTGTCCGTCTGTCTGTCCGCCTGTCTGTCCGTTTGTCTGTCTGTCTGTACCCCCCTTCCAAAATCGGTTCTAATCATCGGATCTTAAAAATTCTTTTTTTGTTAGAAAGCTATGACCTCAGATACCCAACTTTCATACTTTTTGTCCGTCTGTCTGTACGTCCGGACGGACATAAATCTACTATCTGTCGGCGAATTTCCCATTGAATTAGCATTGAAATTCAATTTTGAGTCATTTAAATCACTGTTGCCAAATCAACAATGGCATGAGAAACTTTATTTAAACATATTTGAAGCAAAATAATAATTTCATGAATCAGTTTGGAATGACGTCATAAAATGTAGAACAATTTGATTATTTGATTATTCATTAATTATCTACCAAGAAAGCGGCAAGGCATACTTTTGCATGCAATTATGCTTAGTTTTAATTTACATTTCTTGTTTCTTATTGCAGTTCGGAGTAGTTTCATTACTTTTGTTATTAATAAATATTTATTCTTCGAACTACAAATAAATCACGAGCAGATGATAAATAATATTTAATTAATTTACGAACGAATATTAAGGAAAATAGTTGATTTTGGCTTTTAGAAGTTTAAATTGTAGCTGGGTGCTGTGTTTCGATTTTTTTTTTCTAATGTGTATAAATATAGTGTAGAAACGGCTGTTGATGATATTTACTTTAGGAACCTAGTTTTTTTCCCGATTAGAACTTCAGTAAGTATTTAAGTAACAGGAAAGTAGGCTATTTTAGTTCTTTATGAACTTCTTGTTTATTGTACAAAGTGAATAAATTCGTTAGGATTTTTTTTTCCGTTTTGGTTTAACATTAAAATTTTTGAAATATTTTTTGGAAATATATTTACGATACTTGGATGTCAAATCTATAATAATAAAAATGAAGTTTTGTGTGTATGTCTCTTATAGACTCAAAAACTAGACATTTTATGGCTCGTAACTTGGCACAAATGTGTAGTTCATACTTAAGTTACAGATTTTGAACTTTCAGAGCTCAAAATGTTCTATTTTTAGAGAAAATTCGAATATTCTGAAAAAAAAATACAAAACTTTCGCTCAAATCCGATAATTTTTTCCCCTTTCGTGATGCCATTCGGCAGAAGAAATTAAATAAAACTTTTAGGAAAATAATTAAAACTAGGTGGCACGCCCCCTGCTCGCTATCGCTCGCCAACCCAATTTTTTTGCCAAATCTGGTAACCCCGAAATATCAATTTTATGGCAACCCTTGGCGACAAATTTTAGACGCAATCGCCAACTATCGCATTTTGGGCGAAGTTGTGAAAAGTATGACAACGCTTCGCCGCTACTTGTAAAATTTCAATCCTTTGCAATCTACTAATTTCGTAGTGTTTTTAGTAAAAAAAAAGTATTTTCTATTTTACTGCCATATCGAACAACGTTTTGCACATAATATTTATGGTTATTAGCCTACTTTTCTTTTTTTAATTCGAAAGAATTAAAAAAATGAAAAAGTAGGTATTGACATGCGGTCGATGTCCGTCTGTCCGTACCCCCCTTCCAAAATCGGTTCTAATCATCGGATCTTAAAAATTCTTTTTTTGTTAGAAAGCTATGACCTCAGATACCCAACTTTCATACTTTTTGTCCGTCTGTCTGTACGTCCGGACGGACATAAATCTACTATCTGTCGGCGAATTTCCCATTGAATTAGCATTGAAATTCAATTTTGAGTCATTTAAATCACTGTAGGTATTGAAATGCGGTTGATGTCCATCTGTCTGTCTGTCGTATGTCTGTCTGTTCGTATGTCTGTCTGTTCGTATGTCTGTCTGTTCGTATGTCTGTCCGTCTGTCCGCCTGTCTGTCCGTTTGTCTGTCTGTCTGTACCCCCCTTCCAAAATCGGTTCTAATCATCGGATCTTAAAAATTATTTTTTTGTTAGAAAGCTATGACCTCAGATACCCAACTTTCATACTTTTTGTCCGTCTGTCTGTACGTCCGGACGGACATAAATCTACTATCTGTCGGCGAATTTCCCATTGAATTAGCATTGAAATTCAATTTTGAGTCATTTAAATCACTGTAGGTATTGAAATGCGGTTGATGTCCATCTGTCTGTCTGTCCATCTGTCTGTCTGTTCGTATGTCTGTCTGTTCGTATGTCTGTCCGTCTGTCTGTCCGCCTGTCTGTCCGTTTGTCTGTCTGTCTGTATCCCCTTCCAAAATCGGTTCTAATCATCGGATCTTAAAAATTCTTTTTTGTTAGAAAGCTATGACCTCAGATACCCAACTTTCATACTTTTAGTCCGTCTGTCTGTACGTCCGGACAACATAAATCTACTATCTGTCGGCGAATTTCCCATTGAATTAGCATTGAAATTCAATTTTGAGTCATTTAAATCACTGTTGCCAAATCAACAATGGCATGAGAAACTTTATTTAAACATATTTGAAGCAAAATAATATTTTCATGAATCAGTTTGGAATGACGTCATAAAATGTAGAACAATTTGATTCTTTGATTATTCATTAATTATCTACCAAGAAAGCGGCAAGGCATACTTTTGCATGCAATTATGCTTAGTTTTAATTTACATTTCTTGTTTTTTAATGCAGTTCGGAGTAGTTTCATTACTTTTGTTATTAATAAATATTTATTCTTCGAACTACAAATAAATCACGAGCAGATGATAAATAATATTTAATTAATTTGCGAACGTATATTAAGGAAAATAGTTGATTTTGGCTTTTAGAAGTTTAAATTATAGCTGGGTGCTGTGTTTCGATTTTTTTTCTAATGTGTATAAATCTAGTGTAGAAACGGCTGTTGATGATATTTACTTTAGGAACCTAGTTTTTTTCCCGATTAGAACTTCAGTAAGTATTTAAGTAACAGGAAAGTAGGCTATTTTAGTTCTTTATGAACTTCTTGTTTAATTTTAAAGAAAACAAAATGAAAAGTTATTGACATGGTGGGGATTTCCGTCTGTCACTACCCTCCCCAATGTTTTTACCTTCTGTCTAACCACCCTATTAAGAAAATTGTTTTTTTTTTGCTTGAAAGCTATGACGTCAAATACCTATATTTTATATTTGATGACTGCTTGTTCATGGCCTAACTCAACATATAAGGTCAAAGAAGCTCTCTCTTCTATCCATCCTGTCCCAGAGTCTTTGCTGCTGCGCGATGAAGAAAAGTAAACCTTCTCACGAAATGTGTTCGGAACCAGAAAAAATAGTCGGCCATGCGTAGGCAGGTTTATTTTTTTTGTGGACACCCGACACTCTGAACAAGACGGATAGTGGAAGCTTCTCTTACATTATATGTGTAGGCTGTAGCCTATGTTCGTACCATAATAGGAATCACTGTGCGCATTGATATATTATTCTGCAGTAGGCAAGTAAACTGCAGTAACCACAACTAAGTTATGTGGCTAGTTATGTAGTTTACCTGCCCACGGCAGTGTTGGTAAAGTAGGCTATTTCAGTAATTCTTACATAACTGCCTGTCTCAAGCGAAAATTTCTCCCCATCAGATCCCACCTTGCCATGCTGCCGACGTGCCTGTTCGCACTGTTCCTGGCGTCGTCCGCCCACCCCGCCACCGTCACGCTGCCCCCTTCGTCGCCCCCTCCTGCTCCCACGGGGGGAGGGGGACTGGACCTGATCCGGCAGCTGCTGCACGAGCTACACGAGTGCCGGACTGCCCGGGCGCCCGCCATGAGGAAGGTCATGCTCACGGAGAACAGGACGGTCACCTGCAACGACGGATCGCACGCGGGGTACGCATACAGTACTGTTCGTTTCATGTGATGTGACGATTTAACCGTTATTCTACGTATTTAACCGGAATTCTACGTATTTGTTTTATTTGACTTTTGAAGTTTATCACACCCTATCCGAGAACTTGTCATGGCTATGTGATTTTACTTTGGCAATTCGGTCAGTTAGGTCACCCTTCCGCATACAGTTATAAAAACGGAAATATCTGTCGTGCGGCATGTTCTTTCTAATTTGGCCTCCTCAGCCGATGTGTTGATGCCAGCGTGATAAGCCACATTTCTCCGACTGAATATTCTTACAAACTGGGTTTTTCATATGATGCTGGCGTCTCCATAATCTCATTTTTTGAAATGGGTTCTAGTTAAAAACACAAGCTTGATTCAGCGGAACTTTTTAACGTAATTCCCTAAGGCCAAATCCCCGTACAGCTTACTGATCTCTATGGATATCCGTTGGCCAAATCCCCGTACAACCTCTACGGATGTCCGTTGGCCAAATCCCAGTACAGCTTACTGACCTCTACGGATATCCGTAGGCCAAATCCCCGTACAACCTCTACGGATGTCCGTTGGCCAAATCCCCGTACAGCTTACTGACCTCTACGGATATCCGTAGGCCAAATCCCCGTACAACCTCTACTGATGTCGGTTGGCCAAATCCCCGTACAGCCTACTGACCTCTATGGATGTCCGTAGGCCAAATCCCCGTACAACCTCTACGGATGTCCGTTGGCCAAATCCCCGTACACCCTACTGACCTCTACGGATGTCCGTAGGCCAATTCCCCGTACATCCTCTACGGATGTCCGTTGGCCAAATCCCCGTACATCCTACTGACCTCTACGGATGTCAGTTGGCCAAATCCCTGTATATCCTCTACGGATGTCCATTGGCCAAATCCCCGTACAGCCTACTGACCTCTACGGATATCTGTGGGCAATTTTCCCAAACAGCCTAATAATCTCAATGAATCACTCTATGGTTACACACGGGCCATCACCACACATAGTCTACTGATCTCTATAGATCATTGTCCAATAGATATACGCTGGCCGATTGAATGTGTAGCCTACAGATATCTGCGGGTAACTTACTCTATTCGTCCAGCAAAATAGTTTATCTTTGAGGAGAGTAATAAATATTAGTTTGAAAATGAAACAAATACATCATGAATGAACAATTATTGATAATGAAAATTAATTTTAATTATTTACAATTTTTTAATCACATACAGTAGGACCTTGATTATCTGATCTAATTGGGACCAGAGGTAGGTCGGATAATCGAAAATGTTCATTAACTAATAAAACTTATGGTACAGAGGATCGCCGGAAGTCCTTGAACCGCAAATCCGCCAATGTCCGAATTCCACGCTGATTTTGTTGTTTGTTACAAACATTGAATTTCAGTGTTAAATTATCTCTGAAACCGAGACTTCCTGAAAGACGAAAAGAGCTCTAGAACATAATTTGTAATTTCTGACAAGTGCTTAATTTTTGTTTTATATTATATATCACAAATCTTACGAATTTGAAAGATTCCTGAAAATTTAGGATTGCCCGAAATTTCCTTTGACTTTTTTAGTTGCAAACTATCTTAAAATTACTGCAGGTTCCAGATTTCATAAACGCCAGAATTTCCCGATAAATGACTGATTTCTAGGTTTTTTTTGTAAACAACTGACTATGATCTAGCTGGAGAATTTTTGTACGTACTGTTCAGTTAACAGAATTCCAGATAAAAGAGGGTCGAATAATTGAAGTTGTGCTGTATTTACATTATTTTTTCCTCAAAAGAGTTATTTTTCCGCAATGTAGGTCACCTAACTTGGATGCTTGTCTCTATAGATCAGTAGCCCTATATCTATCAAACAATTTAATGTACAGCTGACAGAAATCTGCCAATAACTTACCTACTCTATTTATAGTGCTGCCCAGTTACACATGTAACTTTTGATCGTTGAGGATGTCACCGAAAACCAAAGGTCAGCTCATATAATATTCAAGAAACATGCATGTGATTCGAGTTCAATATATACCTGTATATATAATATAGGGAACAATATCGGATCAAAATTGATTTGGAACTGATATTGATTCAAATAACAACTATATGATTAACCAACTTTGGCTTTATGGTTATCAAGTCTTATGAAATTTGGACATGATAAAAGTAATGCAATTTAAGTTGTATGCAACAGCATATGCCGTATTTGGCACTGGATATAAATACTCATTATGGTAATAAAATTTTGGCAAGGTTTGAAATGAAATCTTCCTCCTAAAAGTCAAATATCATATACAGTCAAAGTCTGTTACAGTAGCAACTTGTTTATAACACCATAAATGTTTGGTCCCTTAAATTGTCTACAGACCTTGATGTTATAATATCTTGCTTATAAAGAAATTTTTTAATGAACTCCTTGGTTATGTTACAATGCTAAAAATGTTATTTGATATACATAATGCCTGCTTAAAGAAAAATTCATTTTAACTTTACTTAGTAATGAGTATATCATACGTATTTTACACGATTTACACTTAATATTCATTCGTTTAAAATGTTACTAGATTATAACTAGATTATATGTCATATATTGAGGTCCCTTGAAATACGCTATAACCAAGTCAGGTTATATAGTAATTTACCCTTTTGATAACTTGATAATTTTAAGCTATGTCATGGTATATTAAAAATTTTGTTAAATCTGATTTAATTTATGCAATGTTAAAATAAGAACAATGGTTATTTTAAGTTAAATTCAAACCCTGTTAACCAGAACTCTACTTTATATTGATTTTGCTCGAGCTGTACTGGGACATTTTTCAGTGCTTTGAAAGTTTAAAAAAAATAACATGGTTATTACAAATCACTGTACATGACATATCGCTTAGCATAAACCGAAATTCTGCAGTTTATCTTACAATATTATTCAGTGATGAAAATTTTAAATAGAAAAAAAACACTTATAATAATTTTCTAACCATTTGTATCATTTACACATTATTTTCAATTTATACCAAATTAAACTTTATAAATTGCATATTAGAGTATCGTTTGAATTTTTTTAAAAATATATATTTTAATTAAACATTGAAATTATATCGTCCGTCAAATGAGATAACCAAGAATGTGCAAAAACACAGGTACAGAAACCGGAAAGACAAATTTCTGGCTTCGGTTAAATGGGAAAAACCTGGTCTTTAGCTGAACCAGATAAAAATAAAGAACTGGTTTATAGAATAAACGATTTAAGCGGCTAAACTGAAGGTTATTGTTAGTTTGAATTATTGTCGCACTAAAGCTACACGAGGGGTATTGGCGAAGGGTGTCGTAATTTAGAACCACATTCAAGAGAAGAGCTACTAAACTGAAGGAAAATTTAATGCTGTTTGATAAACAATGGATTATGGTGTCATAAAAATATATCATAATGGATTTATACGATATGGGTTCATTATACTAATATTCAGTACACCTTGCTGACACCAGAGTTAAAAAATGCCACTAGAATCAAGAACTATGCCATTGGTAATGCTATTCATTTGACATATTATTCGGCAACAAAAATCTAAACAACGGACACATGAAGTGCTATTTTTTAATTAAAAACAGAGTTACTTTTAATTTAATTTCATTGTTTAAAATGTAAAATGGCAACTTAATATAAACTATTCTTTTGATAAGCATTTTTGGATTTTTATGTCTTCAGAAAATTCGAAATTCACCTCGAGACATTTTTTAAATACAGTATGTTTCGCTCTATATGTAGGTTTAAATACGATCTCTCCAATGCCTAGTGTAGAACGTTACATACATAAGTACCCTTACAGTCAGAGATCGGTATCTACTGATATCTCTGTATTGAGTCATGGATCTATGATATCAGAGAATAAAATCAGTAGCGTACCGATATCAATAGAGATCAGTAGCCTGTACCGATATCGGTAGGTGCATCCATAGAAATCAATAGAGTTGTATTGATGTCAGTAGGTTTTTGTACTGATGTATGGGTCATTTTTAGTAGGGCTGGCATCCATTATTTGACAGAAGTAAATGACACAGGTTTTCCAAAAAACCAATGTATCCTTGTTAGTCTCAGCGTTAAAATGTTTAACATGGGGCTTGTAAATAGTGCGTTTTTTAGCCCTATTTACGAGCCCGTGTAGTTTTAGCGCGACCCATTTCAATCAAATCAGTCTATGGAATCTATGGGAAAAGTAACAGATCTGTTTACTATAGGTGTGAAAATCAGTTTAGAAATGTGACACAAATATATAGATTTTTAAATTCCGTATATTTTAGTAACTTTAACTGTTTAATTTCTTCTGTTAGGTCACTCTTTCATCATTCTGAGTACGAATAATCGGAGTTCTACTGCATTTGTTTTTTGACGTTTGAAATGTATCATCTTCAAACACTCTATCCGACCCTTTATCATTTCCATGTGATTTTGCTACGTCAATTTTATCAGTTAGGTCACTCTTCCGCATACAGTTAGATACTCACTCTTCCGCATACAGACTTACAGAGCCTACAATCTTATATTTTTCAACAATAGTTTAATGATTCGAATTCCACATTTACTGCTACTGAAACTTCCATGCTTTGCACGCATGGTTGTTCGTAATTGAAAATAATACAATTTTTAATAAACTCGAAATCATGGCACAATCCATTTTACATGTATTTGTTCATTTACTTTATGCAAAAGGTGTGTTCTGTATTAGATAAAGCTTAGCAGCTCGCTTTCTGTCGGGGGAGTAGCTCAGATGGTAGATCGCTTGCTTAGCATGCGAGAGGTACTGGGATCGATACCCAGTGCCTCCAATCTTGTATTTTTTAACAATCGTCAATCTAATAGATAAACCATTAAAAAAAAGAAATCT
Organism: Oedothorax gibbosus; assembly: GCA_019343175.1. NCBI lineage: Eukaryota > Metazoa > Arthropoda > Arachnida > Araneae > Linyphiidae > Oedothorax > Oedothorax gibbosus. The sequence goes on along the minus strand of JAFNEN010000656.1, from coordinate 94,940 downwards.
CTGCCGTGCGGCGTGTTCTTTCTAATTTGGCCTCCTCGGCCGAAGTGTTGAGAGCAGCGTGACGCCCCTGTTCGAATCGCGGCCGCTTTCCCCTTTTTTTAACGGGTTATTCTTCTGCCCCTTTCAAGATCGCCGCTTTTTTTTTCCCTCGCTCGTTCTATTGCGAGAATAATCGTTCACTGGTTGTTGTTGGACCCTAAATGGATATCGCATGGCTAAAATTCCCCTTTTAAAATAAAATCAAACTTTTTACTACGCATTGAAAAAAATAAATTCAGTACATTTGTTTTCTGCACCCACAAAAATGGTCAAATACATCTGGGCCCTTTGGATGCTAAATATTTTGAAGAATTGCTACTTTCAAAGTTGCTTTTGAGACGGCAAAAGTATGCACACACATTAATCAGAGACAGTTAATATATTTACTCATTTCCAAGAAAATTTTCCAGGGGAAAATTAGTGTTTTCCCTTTGATTTACCTAAATCAACAAAATATAAGACAAATGAAGACCATAGTTCTGAAGAATGAATGTAAGACCAGTTAAGTGACACGAAAAACGAATTTTAAAAACCTAAAAATTACTTTCTTTTTCGGTAAATGTTGAGCGAGTGGTATTCCCACTAACGGTTAGTTCATGAGTTAAAGATCTCCGGCATTTTTGTTCAAATGGTTTACTCCATAGATATCATAGTTAAAGTATTAGATTGGCAGATCACGGGACCTCCAATGCTAACGACGGGACGCGCATGGAGGCCAAAATAAGAGGGCAAAATGGCCAGTGTTGCTGCCACTTTAAGGAGATAAATACTACGAAAAAATACCATCTAATTCTAAAATTACAAAAAAATATCGTAAAAATACTAGCTGCATTTTGGAATCTTTTTAGTGACTTTAAATCCTCTTCTAATATTTTTTTGTAATTTTAGAATTAGATGGTATTTTTTCGTAGTATTTTTCTCCTTAAAGTGGCAGCAACACTGGCCATTTTGCCCTCTTATTTTGGCCTCCATGCGCGTCCCGTCGTTAGCATTGGAGGTCCCGTGATCTGCCAATCTAATACTTTAACTATGATATCTATGGTTTACTCTGACATTGCCGTATTCAACATAATATCGGGCCCAAGTTGCCAAGTTAGAAATACGCTTTGTTATTGAGACTTGGAGGTTCTCAGATTGAACACGCTCGTCAACGCTGCCGTCTTACTGTTCATTCAGGGAAAAAATACATACTTCTATAGCTTTAAATTGAGAAGGCCAAGTCCATCTCGGAACCCGGCGGCGCAACGGTAAGCCCTTTAAGACCGGCTATCAGATGGCGCCATCAATGCCAGCAACTTTTTAGAAACAAAGTAATTTTTTGTACAAATAACGACTGGTACAAGTCAGCTGCTTCGGTATCAATACTTTTGAAGAGCTTGAACATTCTCTTTTATACCCGCACGATTGTGATAGCTCGGTCGGAAAGGGTTAGGGAGCTAGCCTTTGGAGCCTCTGGGTCCGGGTTCGAATCCCGGTAAGGCATGGATGTTTGTGTTTGTCGAGTATATGCGGAGTACGTGCTCGTTAAATATGTTGGGTCCGAAAGTCCTGTTTGCAGTCATTGCGCAGTTTTCCACGGGTACAGGTCCCTGGAGACTGTTTCCCTCCTCTTCAGGGACATGTCTAAATTGTGGAGGTGGCGATAGATGGCAGCATCTGTCATATATGTGTGTGTATGTCGTGTCCGTCCTTCTTGACGATGCGATGGTTTATAAGCGGGTCTTTGTGACCAAGCACACAAGTTTGAAAATATATGTCTACCAACCATCCATCTCGTAAAATATCAGCTCTTTTGACCAAACCTCTGCGGTGCGAAGCATATGTTCCGGCCAAGTGGTCATTCTCAAACGAAACACTCAGTGTTTAGTTCCTAATCATTTTTGGTTCTCATTCAATCGACCCTCTTAAAGAAATGGTAGGTTGAGTAATTTATGTCAAATCTTGTATTTAAACTCCTGACCTTCAGCATTTCAGTGCAAAACGATCTGGTGCAGTGCAGCTAAAAAGTCTTACAAATGATAGCCCGTGTAGAGGGAGTGCACGTTAAATATGCTCCAAAAGACCTGACGCCGCGTGCGATGTCGCTCCTAAAACAGTTGCGTTCGGTACCTACTCAGGTGTCGGCTCGTTACTGAACTGTGGTTCTAAATGATGACGCTTGCCGCCCATAGCCGTCGTGTTGCAACGATAATAAATTCAACTTAACCTACGTCACTGATCCATCATTGTAATCCATCAGCACATTGTAATGAAACAGGTAAAACTGAACGGCCCGTTATTACATTTCACGCTCTGTTCGTCTTACGCGAGATCGCGGCCGTGATTCGGACTTGAAAGGGATGGCGCGGAGTGTGCCGCCCCTCCCTCCCCCACTTGCAACTGAGTCGGTAGATAGGCAGAAAAGAGCTAACATGCAGAGAGTTAAAAAGAAGATGGAGATGCTTTGTGAGATGCTTCACTCGCATGGGGTTTTACAGTTTAGTTTAGTTTGAAATATCGTCGCACTAGAGCTACACGAGGGCTATTGGCAACGGGCGTCGTGTTTTAGAACCACAGTCAAGTGACGAGCCGACACCTGAGTAGGCACCCAACGCAACCGTTAAGGGCGGCATCGTACGCAGCGTTAGGACTTTGAAGGATATTTAACGTGCACTTCCTCCACACGGGATTCGTCGGACATTTTTCGCTGCACGGGCCGTTTATAGGTCGGCAGTTAATTTGGCGATGCCCGGACCCGAATCTGGGACCTTCCGCATGCTAGGCGAATGTCTAACCGACTGGGCTCCCCAGCCCCACATGGGGTTTTACAACAATCCCTAGAGTCTTCTAAATTGCCCTGGCTTTTAGCCTTCCCACTAAGTTTATAATGTAAAAATTGGAAGGTATTATAATCTTTCGGTCTGTTCGTCAACCACTTTCATAGTCCAAACTACAAACGCAACAGGCAAGTGTGATACGTTAAAAAATTAAGCTCATCGAAATGAGAAGACATTGAAAATCTCAGAAAAAAATTCGAAGTACTGCAATTAGTTAAAAAAAAAACCTGCAAAATGTACTGCTCATTTAAAAAGCTTAAAAAGTCATTTTTATTAGAATTAAATCACCATTGCCACAACAATTGTCCCTCCACATGCAACTGAATCGGTAGACAGGCAGAAAAGCGGTGAATATATTTTTTCAGAAACCCAATCGAAATTAATGAACAAAATATTTAACAGCAATCTTTTTAGCAGGATGCTTCATTACAAGAGCTTATGCTTCATTGAAAGAGTATTAAAAAATTTATTATTTGATGTTTAAAATGTATTACTATTAATAATACTAACTCATATTTTGTATCAAAAACTTTGTTTATTAATCTCCAACAAATTTAGACAAAAAAAATTAATCTGGACAATCAAATGCATTATTCGACTTAAGGGGGAATGGGCGCGCTGGACCGGGGGTCTCCAAACTCAAGTGCCTCAGTGGTAATCTTATGGCGAAAAAAATATTTTCTCTGCCACATTTCTCCGGCTGTATTGAATATTTTTAGAAGCGGATTTTTTTATGTGATAAATGTAACTGACTTACAGGTCCCGACCTTCCCACTTTTTGAAATTGGTTCGAATATTGTTTTTAATTTTAAATAAATAATTTTACACCAAATATTCGAAGCAATTTCAAAAAGTGTGAAGATAGAGACCTGTAAGTTATCTACATTTATTATTAAAAAAAAAACCGTTTGTAAAAATATTCAACACATCCGGAGAAATGTGGCAGAGAAAATAGTTTTTTCGCCATTGGATGAACACTGAGGCACTTGGGTTTGGAGACCCGCGGTCCAGCGCGCCCATTCCCCCTTAAGGGGTTCCTGAAAAACGACAACAATTACCAACAGAAATAGCTCTTTGACGAGGTCGGTTACATATAAGGTGACTTATATGAATGGACAAGTTGCATGAAACGCGAAATTCATAATATATGTGTTTTTCTGGTACATTAGAAGCTGCATATTCCGAATGTAAGGTTAAATATTCACAAATATGTTTAATTTCCACAAAATATGCATTTGAAATTTGCTGAATATGTACGTCACTGAAAACAGCTCTGACGTCAACTGTTATGTTTTTGGCGATGTTTCGATCTATGCTGTAATACACTTTATAAAATAGTAAACCTTACAATTTCTACGAAACCTCATTAAAAGAAGAAGACAATATTAATTGTAACCAGTTCATATCAAGGAAGTTTAACAGCTTGTTCCAAGTTTGGTTGTTAGTTAAAATACACACACTAGAGCGCGTATGAGCTATTGCAGAACTATTGACTGTTGGATCTAATCGGAATAGTCGAGTGAAATCGTTCAACGTTTGAAGAAATTAACTGGAATGAACATGACATGTTTCTGTAAAATGGCATAACTTTTTAAAGAGTTTGATAAGGATGAAAGCACGTTTCACAGTTTCAAAAGCGATACAGTGAAACGTGATACGAAATAACACGCCAAGAACAAAAAAAAAGCCAACCGTGACGTTTTCTGTTATGCTAAGAGAGGTTTAACAGGAGTGACGTATCATTGACTTTAAAAATGAATTTAAAAATAAATACATCTCTAAAACCAGAAATACTTGAGTTTTAGAGGTTTTTTAATATGCTTAATCGAATAAATATGTTTGTGGAAAACGCTGTAATTGTCCATTGCTTCTCGTGGCTGTGCAAACCTCTACTGGAATAACAGGATTTTTTGACAGAATATGTATTTACATAGGATGATTTGATGGATTGGCATTATAACACTAAATTTTGATAAAGTTGGGACTGATGGAGTTATTGAAAAAATTGATTCATTCACATATGTGAATTAATCAATTCAAATCGATCCACACGCAGCGAAAGATGACCGTCAAATATGGGTTGAGCGGAATGACATGTTTCACGTCGTGAGTGGCAATAGTTTTAACGGTATTATTTTAATTGTTGGTCCTTCTAAAATTGCATTTATTTTGAACAATACAATATTTTCTTACCTTGCTAAATCGAATGTTGTGTGCAAGCTTTTCTTTCGGTATAACTAATTCATTCTATAAGTCGTGAATCATGTTAAGTTGTTGTCCCGCATTTTCGCCCGCAGCGCCTGACATACGGTATAACATATATACTATAGTGGAATATACTATATTGGAAAAGTTTAGTCCACTGGATCTTCGACATGCGACAGAAGCGAAAACTTACGGTTCATTTTACCTGCGGTTTTCACAATCAACATTGCTGGAAAAATATTTTCCAAACAATAAAAAAAAATCTTTGTTTTGGAACTCAATTATTTGCAAACTGAAACTATTGGCACCGCCATACACTAAGCATTGGCGATAATGTAATCAATTTGAGGAAATTGTATCCTTTTAATTGTATGTCACATAAAACCATTTTTAGCCTACTTTTCTTTTTTTAATTCGAAGGAATTAAAAAAATGAAAAAGTAGGTATTGACATGCGGTCGATGTCCGTCTGTCTGTCTGTCTGTGCGTACCCCCCTTCCAAAATCGGTTCTATCCATCGGATCTTAAAAATTCTTTTTTTGTTAGAAATCTATGACCTCAAATACCCAACTTTCATACTTTTTGTCCGTCTGTCTGTACGTCCGGACGGACATAAATCTACTATCTGTCGGCGAATTTCCCATTGAATTAGCATTGAAATTCAATTTTGAGTCATTTAAATCACTGTAGGTATTGAAATGCGGTTGATGTCCATCTGTCTGTCTGTTCGTATGTCTGTCTGTCTTTCCGTCTGTCTGTCCGTATCCCTCTTCCAAAATCGGTTCTATCCCTCGGATCTTAAAAATTCTTTTTTTGTTAGAAAGCTATGACCTCAGATACCCAACTTTCATACTTTTTGTCCGTCTGTCTGTACGTCCGGACGGACATAAATCTACTATCTGTCGGCGAATTTCCACTTGAATTAGCATTGAAATTCAATTTTGAATCATTTAAATCACTGTTGCCAAATCAACAATGGCATGAGAAACTTTATTTATTTAAACTTATTTGAAGCAAAATAATATTTTCATGAATCAGTTTGGAATGACGTCATAAAATGTAGCACAATTTGATTCTTTGATTATTCATTAATTATCTACCAAGAAAGCGGCAAGGCATACTTTTGCATGCAATTATGCTTAATTTTAATTTACATTTCTTATTTTTTAATGCAGTTCGGAGTAGTTTCATTACTTTTGTTATTAATAAATATTTAATTATTCTTCGAACTACAAATAAATCACGAGCAGATTATAAATAATATTTAATTAATTTACGAAAGAATATTAAGGAAAATAGTTGATTTTGGCTTTTAGAAGTTTAAGTTATAGCTGGGTGCTGTGTTTCGATTTTTTTTCTAATGTGTATAAATCTAGTGTAGAAACGGCTGTTGATGATATTTACTTTAGGAACCTAGTTTTTTTTCCCGATTAGAACTTCAGTAAGTATTTAAGTAACAGGAAAGTAGGCTATTTTAGTTCTTTATGAACTTCTTGTTTAATAGTTAATTTTTCATTTTAAAATATCAATATAGATTCCGATAGATGGCAAGTTGCAAAAGTTACCGAACATCAACAATATATTTAAAATTCATTTCATTTTTTTCTTAGTATTTTTTAAGATGTATTTTTAGATTTATACTTTTCAATGATTTGAATTTCGAAAGAAGCAAATTGTCTCATGACTTTCTAAGTAATTGTTCAACTGTGGTAATTGCTCAACTGTGGTGTCTAGTTTTTATAATTTTATGTGTAAAACAATTGAAGAGCTTAGTGGAAGAAAGAGCTAAGCGACAAAAAGGTGAAAACCAGAAAATGAGCTTTAAAGTTTTCATTTTGCACTTAGATACGTTAAAAACTGCACTTACAAAATGTAAAAAATAACACGATTTCGTAGTGGCCACCTAAGAACATTGACATATAACAACAAAGAAAGGGAATTCCCAAATTGTACCAAGTGTTCCAAAGGCCAAGCCTCTCCGGAGCACATCCTTGAGTGCTTGGCACTCGATAAAGAAGATCTTCTTGGGCGACCATTGTTGGTTATTGATTTCTTGAGAGTGTGCAATATCATAGACCTGGTCTAGCTCTGCTGGGCAACAGGGATCAGCAACAACAACAAAATTTTTTTTTTACTTAACTTAAAGTTTAAGAATAGGAGGAATCTTGTTATCTTTAAAGGTAGAAATAACATATTCATTGACACAAAAATATCAATTTTTTTTTCAAAAATGTCACTTGGATACATTTGCTTCTACAGTATAAGCAATGCCGTATATCAAAATATGGACATGGAGGCGCTGGGTATCGATCCCAGTACCTCTCGCATGCTAAGCGAGCGCTCTACCATCTAAGCTACGCCCCCGACAGAAACCGGGCTTCTAAGTTTCATGTCAAACGGAATATAAATATCACCTTTGCATAAAGTAAATGAACTTATCCAGGTAAATTTCAGTTTGCATTAGTTCGAGTTCATTAGCCATTGTATTATTTTAAATTAAAAAAAAAATGACAAGCGTGCAAAGCATGGAAGTTTCATTAGCAGTAAATGTGAAAGGAAAATAAGTCAACAATTGTTGAAAAAGATAAGGTTGGAGGCGCTGGGTATCGATCCCAGTACCTCTCTAATGCTAAGCGAGCGCTCTACCATCTGAGCTACGCCCCCGACAGAAACCGGGCTTCGAAGTTTCACGTGAAACGGAATATAAATCGCACCTTTGTATGAAGTAAATGAAAGAGTACAGATAGATATAAAACTTAACTGAGATCAAAACGATTAGTTTGTAATACAAATTGTAGAATGTAAAACTATATTGTGAGTTATCTGTTTCAAAATTGGAATCAGCAAGTACAGGTGATAGGCAAAGAAACGAGGGGGTGATGTTTTTTCAAATTAGTTCTAATTTAAATAAGCTTAAAAATAACCACTGCTCAGAATAGCGCATTATTTGTCAGGAAATCTCATGAAGCAATAGTAGTTTATTTTGAGAAAAACAATTTGCGACAAACACGTCATAAATAAAACTTCTTGCATATCGCACCGTACGCGGAAAAGAGACCTATCGGCCAAAATTGACTTTTTAAGATAACACTACTATAGGATGCAAAATTTTGATATCTTTCGATTGGTGCAATCGGCATAGCGATCCGTGTCCTAGTTCGGCTGCAATTAATAGATAGGTCTTTCTTTCGCGTTCGTTTTGGATGAAAATGGGCGGGAAAGAAAGACCTATCGCACCTGGCGTTTTTTCGTTTTGCGTTTTGCAGCTGCGGCGGCGATGAAGTTAAGTTTGAAGTTCTTAAATGGAAAGGTTAAAGTCGGTTATTTATTTATTTTCTTTGTTTCTTTATTTGAAATACCCGTTTAAAAGCTCTGTCTTGTGGTATTTAGTACAATAAATATATATATAAAAAAAATTCATGTAATATGTGTAGATTGCAAAATGATATGTCAATATGTATAGATATATATTTTTCAAATTAATATTTTAGCAAACGATAAATTGTTTTAAATCGTTTTCAACGTCGGTATTTTACTATAAATTTAAACTCAATTGCTACAACTTGACAGTTTGTGATATAAAGTCAGTGAATTCAACTGTATACTTAAGGTATGAAGTTTCCTTACAACTTACTTTTAAAATGTAAAACTTTTTTTATATTTTCATGAGTTTTAAAATGATTTAAAATTTTAATAATGCTTCAAAATTTATTTTTGTTTTAATTTTAAACATGATACATAGTAAAAATTTAAATTGAAAGGTTTTTGTAGAAAAATGTGGATATCATTTCTTATATCTTGTAAGTCCTGATTTTGTAAAAGTGATTCGTTTCATAACACCTACTTTTTTATATAAACAAACTATTATGATTTCAATCATTTGAATATATTAAATTATAAAAATAAACATGACTTTAAAATAATATCGTAATTACATGATAAGATATAAACCTTATTACATAAACTTCATTAAATTGGTTAAACAAGCTTTTTGTTTAATTTAATTAAAAAAATATATTCTTATTGTTGATCAATATATTATTATATTATAAAAATGCTTTAAGTAAATGAGTATTCTTCATAAGTACGTTTCCTTAATATTTAGAATGAATTTAGCAGCAAACTTTTTAGGACCGGTCTTCATAAGAGCCGTTTAAAGTTTTGGTAAAAATTCGAATTATCACAAAATCGTTCCAATTCAACCTAGATCAAAACTATTTGGCATGGATATCAGTTTTATGAGTATCAAAAGGTATGCATAGTCATTTTTTACTTTAAATTTGCCTTTGCTGAGATATTTTCAGATAGGTCTTTCTTTCGCGAACAAAATCGTTCAAATTTGTACGCGAAAGAAAGACATATCTGAAAATATCTCAGCAAAGGCAAATTTAAAGTAAAAAATGACTATGCATACCTTTTGATACTCATAAAACGGATATCCATGCCACATATTTTTGATCTAGGTTAATTTGGAACGATTTTGTGATAATTTGAAATTTTACTAAAACTTTAAACGGCTCTCCTGAAGAATGGTCTTTTTCGCGATAGGTCTCTTTTCCGCGTACGGTGCGATATATTTTGCCTGTTTATTAAGCGCACCTTTACTCAAAATAAATATTACAATATGATGCAATGAATTCCGCTCTAGTCCGATCTCGCAATCATGGCACTTTGTCGAAAACATCGGATAAAGAGCAGGAGAGAGAACGTTTTAAAATTTTTAATGGGATTAATTATTAATTATTATTTTAATGGGGTTTGTTGCTATTAATTAATTCGATAGTATTTTAAATTCTTATTTAATATTACCAAATATTCTCCAGTTGGTCCCTGCTATGCTGTATACTTATAACAGAAACCAATTTTATATAATATAAAAAGTGCAAAGTGAACGTTTTAACTCGGAAATGAAGACGTTAATGGTATTCACTATAAGCTGTTAATGGTTTAAGTTTGTTTTATAATTTGCAAGCATATCACAACACAGGTTCTTGGTTTTAAGATAGTTTTGTTTGAAAAATTTCATCTATTTTTATTAATTCGTTCAAATATTGTTGTCCAAGCTTTCAAAATACTTATAGAACATTGGCATTTTCTCTGTCACTGAAGAAGAGCTATAAAATGAAGTTGAACGATAGTTATATATAACTAATACATTCTAATCTATTAAAAGGAACAAAATAATAGTGAGTGTAGTAATTATTCTCCAATTAGGCACTCTGAATCCTCTGATGTAAAACAGACGAGGTATCCTTTCCAAGCTATTTGTTCTCTAATGACAAGAAGTAATGGTTTATTCGAGCAAGACTCCGAATTTAAAGCATGGCTATTGCTCCGAGTTTATTTGCATGATGTTTTGGTCGAGCAGACAGTATTTCCTGAAGGGGGCTAAACCAGACGACTGCCCCAGACACATTACAGAAAGTGTCTGGAAAAATTCCTAATGGTTTCTTGGAAATATTCACACATCTTCTTAGAAAGTGAAGCGATTCAATGAAAGAAAGATCTATCCATTTCGGGTTGGAGCATTTTTTAATTCCATAATAATATTTAAATTTAATTAAATGCGTTTCGTTTAAAATTACCTTATAATGAATAGTTTAAAATATTTCTCCTAAGTTTCGTATTTAACTTAATGTCAAGGGTTGGAGAGTCAGTCGGTAAGGCACTTGATTTATATGCGAAAGGTCTCAGGTAGGGATAGGGGTAGGGGTAGGTACATATATATTCCGGCTTGTGTGCTTGATCAGAGACCCGCTTATGAAGCCTTCGTCAAGTAAGACAGCCACAGAAAGAATTTTTTACTGTCACAGAGAATGGAAGAACACCTAGGGCAAAGGCGGAAATCGGACCCTCACCCGTTACAGCGCGCAGACTGCTAGCGTAATGGTCCAAACCACTCGGCCACCCGGGCCCCAGGTCTCAGATTCGGGCCCGGGCATAGCCAAAATAATTGCCGACCTATAAACGGTCTGTGCAGCCAAATGTCCGACGAATACGTACGATGAGAGGTACGATATTGACCTTTATAGTTACGTTGGGTGCCTACTCGGGTGTCGGCTCGTCACTTGACTTCGGTTCTAAAATTCGACACCCGTCGCCAAAAACCCTCGTGTAGCTCTAGTGTGACGTTTATTCAACTCGACTTAACGTCAAAGTCCTGCGGTCCGCAATAGGGTACTTGACTAAAAATTTTTTATTGGCTTAAAATATTCTTATGCCAAAAATATTAGACCCGTATTTTTTCTTTTTTTCAAATACCCCATAAAAAGACAGAAAAATGAATTTTAAAATTAGGACGAAAAATCACTCCCGAAAACGCTTCCTGGCTGTCACGTGGTATCTGTGATGTCACTAGTGACTATAAACAAACTTTGAAACACCACATTGGAATCGATTTTAGGCAAATTTGAAATATCCGCTTCTGTAAAAAGCCTTACATTATCTCAATATTTATTATTTCAAGAGTAAATTAGATTAAATCAAGTTCAATCAGAAAACAAAAAACATCACGCCGGTTTGTTTATAGTTACTAGTGACGTCAGCTAAACCGTTGTGTTTGTGATCATGTGATGATCACGTGAAAAAATGCCTTTTTAAAATGATTTTTTTAATGATTTAAAGATTTATTTCGCAAAAAAATTATATGCATTTGTTATTTTTGACTTTCAACTATAATTTAAATAATATTGGAAGGTATTTCGGCAATGCAGTCAAGTACCCTATTATTACCTGTTTTTTTATGTTTAATCGCACTTTTCTTATTTTCGTATTTAGTCTCTGAAAAGAAAAAAGTCTTTCATAATCTCAAGTTTTACTGTTTGATGTGTATATTTTCACACGTTTTAAAAATACTGAATCGTTAAAGGTTTTGTTCACTCTATTCCATTTACAAGAGCCAACTTGACTCGTCTAAAATACCAGTCCCAGAAATGTGGAGCTGGATAATTTAGTATTTGTTTACTTTCTTTATTTACTGTTTTGTTGAATAACGATTTTTTCTCCAGGTACTACATCCGCGAATCGCGTGCCAGCAAACGATGGATTATTTTCTTGGAAGGTAAGTTGCCACCCTCTTCTGCTTTGTCCATTACTCCTCTTAACTGTCATTATTTCCCGGTTACCAATAAGAATGTTTCAGATTATGTAACGCTCTTGTTTTCATTCACCTGCATTGGTTATTTCGGTTCCACTCTCAAAATGACGTCATATACGAAAAGAAACTTTTCTTTCCATGCAAGCTTTCTTTAACAAATGATTTGAACATCCAACAACGCAGCAAGACGTTGGCATTTAAAAAATTTAATACAAAAAATATTCTAAGAAAACTCATTTTCGAATACTAAAACAAAAAAAATTCCAGACAACAAATGAAAACAAGACCGCTGGAGCTGTTGCCATTCAGGACGTGAAACAACTAATTTGGAAATTTAACCAAACACCGAAACACAGTAATTAAGGATTAAACATTCAAACATCCTCTAACGACGATCTACAATTTCTAGGCATTTTTCCAGACTTATTCTCGATAGTGCCAAAGAGAATATTCCGAACAATTTGAATACAATATCTTGTTACCATGACGTTTTTGTTCCTCTTTTGTGCGTGGTTGGGGAACCCAGTTGGTAAGACGCTTGCCTTGCATGCGAAAGGTTCCAGGTTCGGGCCCGGCGGGCATTGCCAAAATAACTGCAGTCAATTACGGACTAATTTAATTAATTTTTTATGAGTGTGAATGATACTATTCGGCGTGTAATTGAAAGAACTGTTGTTTCCCAATGTAATTGAAATTCATGCAACTACCCTATTTTAAGATATTTTTTTCTTTAAAAAACGAACAATATTAAACTTTGACCTTACTAAATCTGCAAAAAAGAGAAAAATGCACAGAATTAAAAAGAGTGTCTAATTGTTTTACATAAATTACACATCCTTAAAATCTTTTTTAAAAAATCGCAAATGGAATAGGGCTGGGGAGCCCAGCCGGTTAAGGCGTTCGCCTTGCATGCGGAAGGTCCCAAGTTTGGGTCCAGACTTCGCGAAAATTGTTGCCGACCTATAAACGGCTCTTGCAGCCAAAAATGCCTGACGAATAATACACCCCTTGTAGGGGGAGTACACGTTAAACATGCTCCAAAGTCCCAACGCTGAGTACGATGTCGCCCTTACGGTTGTGTTGGGTGCCTACTCGGGTGTCGTCTCGTCACTTGACTGTGGTTCTAAAAAAGACGCCCGTCGCCAATAGCCCTCGTGTAGCTCTAGTGCGACGATAATTCAAACTAAACTAAACATGAACTAACCGTTAGTGGGAATACCACTCACTCAGCATTTACTAAATAAGAAAGTTACGCCCGCGTCGTCGTCAATAGGCCTCGTGTGTAGGTCTAGTGTGACGACCATTGGTTGGTTGGTTGGTTGACATATATATTCAGGTTTGTGTGCTTGGTCAGCGACCCGCTTATAAACCTTCGTCAAGTAAGACAGACACAACAGACAACACACACACATAAGTGGATCCATCGCATTTTTAGAGACAGAGACCAGCTAGAGGATCCCCAGAATTGGCTTGTCACCCCCAGAGGTATTGATTTGGTATGGGAACTTGGAGGACTTTCGGACCCAACAGATTTAACGAGCACGTACTCCGCATATACTCGGTAGGTCTTCAGTGTCAATAGGCCTCGTGTGTAGATCTAGTGGCAAGGTAAGGTAAGGCAATCGTTTCCGACTGCCTATTTCTAGCATCCTTCAGGAGCTTTAACACAGCCAATAACGCCTCGTATTTTAGAACCCTACAGGTCTAGTGTGACGACCCTTCAAACTACTCCTTTTTTGTGCAGGCGGCTGGTACTGCTTCGACGAGCGGAGCTGCAACAATCGGTGGAGCAGATCGCGACACCTCATGACTTCCACGCTGTGGCCGGACACTCGCAGTGGTAAGGGAAAACACTTCTCACTACAACCTGACTTCATGTACAAGTGGTACATTATAAACAGACATTTTTTGTGTGGTAATAAAGTAACTTTTAATGACTTCTTGGGGCTGGGGAGCCCTGTCGGTTAGGCATTCGCCTAGCATGTGGAATGTCCCATGTTCGGGTCCGGGCATCGCCAAAATAACTGCCGACCTATAAACGGCCCGTGCAGCCAAAATGTCCGACAAATAATGTGAATCCGACAAATAATGTGTCCTCCCCGTGTGGAGGGAGTGCACGTTAAATATCCTTCAAAGTTCTAACGCTGCGTACGATGCCGCCCTTAACGGTTGCGTTGGGTGCCTACTCAGGTGTCGGCTCGTCACTTGACTGTGGTTCTAAAATACGACGCCCGTCGCCAATAGCCCTCGTGTATCTCTAGTGCGACGATAATTCAAACTAAACTAAATTTAATGACTTCTTTCGAGGCCTCTTCGCTCCATATATACACATACGAGGTACACATACGTAGACCTTTGTAGAATTCACTTCACAACATCACCTTCCAATTTTTCTTAAAACTATTTTAAATGACCTAGCAAGAGGGACAAGCAGATTCCGGAGGTGTTTCCAAAAAATATTTCCAGGGATCATATATTTTGGATTAAAATAAATGCTTAAATGGACTATTAATGAGACAACATATCCAGAGCTTGTTAGTTTTATGGCACACCAAAAATGTGTATTTTTACTGCTAGAAACCTCACAATTCACCACATTGACCTCAGCAAATGTTAAAGTTATTTTTTTTTAGAATTACTTACAAAACATAATTTTAAATATTTAATTGGTTGAACAATATGTTTAGATAAAGAATATATGGGGAGGATTTTTTTCAGGAGGGAAGAGGTTACGGGGGAATGGGCGCGCTGGACCGCGGGTCTCCAAACTCAAGTGCCTCAGTGTTAATCCAATGGCGAAAAAACTATTTTTTCTTCCACATTTCTCCGGCTGTATTGAATATTTTTACAAACGGTTTTTTTTTAAATAATAAATGTAGATAACTTACAGGTTGCTATCTTCCCACTTTTTGAAATGGCTTCGAATATTTGTGTAAAATTATTTATTGAAAATTAAAAAATATATTTGAACCCATTTCAAAAAGTGGGAAGGTCGGGACCTGTAAGTCAGCTACCTTTATCACATAAAAAAAATCCGCTTGTAAAAATATTCAATACAGCCGGAGAAATGTGGAAGAGAAAATATTTTTTTTCTCCATAGGATTAACACTGATGCACTTTACTTTGGAGATCCCCGATCCAGCGCGCCCATTTCCCCTTAAGGGTGGTGTTGAACTTCATATGGGCCATTCATAAATGGCCATAATTTAACTGGTGGTACTCAGGGCTTTTCTGCATTCCGAACGCTGGAATTACTATTAATTTGACGGAAATGCTATTAAAGACACGGGAAAGAGAATCCTTCACACACAAAAAAATAGCTTTACATTTTAACTTTACAGTGCAGATTTTGACATTGCTTACATTTTGCTCAATTTAAGTGTAGACACACAGTAGTTATTAGAACTTTATTAATATTTCCGTTTGCATCCAGTTGGCGGTATCCTGTCTCCCGATCCAGAGGAAAATCCCTATTGGTGGGACGCTAACCAAGTGTAAGTTCACTTTCATTTTTATCTAGTTCCTCAATATTTTTCGAAATCCCGTCCCTTGAAGGAGGTTCAAAATTACAAGGCGTTCTGGACTGTGTTAAAATCTCTTTAATGATGAAACTAAAAATAGACAGCCGGAAGCGTTCGAATCAATGAACCTTCTCAAAAACTCAATTTTTTGGCTTGATTTTCTAAGCAAAATTACTCCGGCTGTATTAAATATTTTTACAAACTGTTTATTTTTATATGCTCTATAATTAATATTTTTGAAATTAGTTCGAATATTTTTAAATTTTTCAATAAATAATTTTTACGTTAAAATATTCGAACCCTTTCAAAAGTAGAATTATAGAGCTCTGTAAGACAGCTACATTTATCTTATATGAAAAACCCGTTTGAAACAATATTCAATACAGCCGCCACAGTGATTTGGCTTTAAAAAATATTTTTTTTCCGGGACTATTTTGAGGTCTATTGAATATTGGTATGGTAATAAGTTAAGTTAAAAATCAGTAGTCAAATATTCGTTTCATTTTTCATAACAAGCCTGAAAGTTTACTATGCTTTGTTTCTTAAAGAAATACTTTGGGCTGAAAGGAAGAATTTTGAGAATTAAAATATATATTTTCTATTTCAGATTTGTTCCTTACTGTTCCAGTGATACATGGAGTGGCTGTTCACATTCCACTAAAAAAGGTTAGTAAATATCATTTTATCAAACATTTCGGCCATAAGTTATTTACATATAAATAATGTGTATTTAAATACAAATAAAGTATGTGTATGTCATATATATCATAGTTAAAGTATTAGATTGGCTGATCACGTGACCTCCGATGCTAACGACGGGACGCGCATGGAGGCCTTTTAAGAGGGCAAAATAGCCAGTGTTGCTGCCACTTTAAGGAGAAAAATTCTACGAAAAAATACCATCTAATTCCAAAATTACAAAAAAAAAATACTAGAAATGGATTTAAAGTCACTAAAAAGATTCCAAAATGCCGCTAGTATTTTTACGATATTTTTAAGGAGGATATTAGTATTTTAGAATAATTCTAAAATTACAAAAAAATATCGTAAAAATACTAGCTGCATTTTGGAATCTTTTTAGTGACTTTAAATCCTTTTCCAGTATTTTTTTTGTAATTTTAGAAATAAATGGTATTTTTTCGTAGTATTTTTCTCCTTAAAGTGGCAGCAACACTGGCAATTTTGCCCTTTTAAAAAGCTTCCATGCGAGTCCCGTCGTTAGCATTGGAGGTCACGTGATCAGCCAATCTAATACTTTAACTATAAAATCTATGGTGTATGTCTTCTTTAATAATGATAAAGCTTTAAAGCATTTAAGTTAAATATGCTTTAAAATGAAAGTTGTAAACTATTCACTGTACCACTTTTTGCTGCTGCCATCTAGCGATTATTTATGAATTTAAAAACACAACTCAGAAACAGCAAAATCAATTCTCTTCTCCAACTACACGCACTGATTTTAAACTAAATGAAGTAATTAAACAGTTCTTCTTTTTTTTTTTTACAAATTTACTACTTAAAAAAAGGAATCAATGTCGATTGGATTTTTCAAAGCATTTAAACCACCTGAGACCTGACCCCTGCCACTGAAATTCATTTCCAAAAACTGGTTTGTTCTTTACATGACAGAATCTTACACATAGCTTGCATGCTTATTTTAGTGAAACTTTCGTAAATGGTGACGCCATTTAAAAAAATCCAAGTAGGTTTGTTACAGAATCTGTCACTTAAACCGCTTCCACACAATATTTGTGCTCAATAAAAAAACGCACTATTTATACACCTCAGAAAGAAATTCGCCAAACAGGGCCTTTAGTTAATAATTTATTTCTAATTCAAACTTTTAAAAGTCAAAATTAACTATTTTCATGAATCTTCTTTCGCAAATTAATAATTACTCATTATCGTTTGCTAAATTTGTTTGAAATTCGAAGAATAGTGATGCAATTTTTTTTAATAAATATCTTTCAGTCGCCACAACTACCCACGTTCATTAACTTTCTTTCGAAAAAGAGAAGAATAAATAATTAGTAAAATTGATGCTTTAAAAATAAAAGCGAACTTTTGCATATTTTTTTATTCAAAGTTAGAATTCGCAATGCATCTTTCCTCATACATATATAATGAACCATCAAAATAACTCTATTGTGATATGACATCTATCAAACTGAATCATATAACATCTAAAATTAAATAACATAAATTAATATTTTTTCAAGAGTTTTATTTTTATTTTAATTAAAGTTTCTCGTACGTTTGACAGAATGGCAACAGTGAAAATATTGAATGAAAATGGAATTTGCATGTTATTTGAATGTAGATTAAAATTTTAGTTATTTAAATTTTAAATATACTTCTAATTTAAATTTTTTAATGAAATTTGGTATGTAACCTAGGCTGATTTTTTGCTTCAAAATGACGTATTTCACTTGTTTGTGCGACTTGCGGTTCGTTCTGTGAAAGTGGGTGACAGACAGACGGTCAGACGGAAGGACTGAACGATTCGAATACCTTCCACTTTTTTACGTTATAAACGTAGTGTGGAAACTAAAATCGGCCAAGAACATGAATCCTCACTTAAGCCGCCGTTTTCGGTCACATGAGTTTTATGGAATTTTCAATTTTTTGTCCCTCGTTTGGTCGGGCTGCAGCGAGTCTTTAAAAGGGTCTGTCAGTCCCATAGAGCTAATGCATTAGTTTTGAAATCACAACTTTTGCAAAAGAATTGCTTTGCATGTTATCCCATTTTCACCAGGGTATGGAAATAATCTTATCATCAATTTAAAACAAAATTGAAAAGAAAATAACACCCGGTTATTTAACTATTAATTGATATAATTTTAAAATAGTATCGCCATCTGCCGAATATTTTGGGGCATTTTAAAACTTCAAAAATGTATAATTAAATAACTAGATAACATTTTCGTTCCAAATTTTTGTTTCATTTCGATGTTGTGTTGATTCCCATACCTGGGGGGAAAATGGCAAACATGGCAAAGCAATAGTTCTGCGGAAGTTGTGATTCCAAAACTAATGCATTAGCTCTATGGGACTGGCAATCCTTCTTAAAAGGGCGGCCCCCAACCCTCTGTTCCATCCAGGTATCCGACAGCAGAACGCAAACATCTGGACGCGCCCTGGCTCACAAGATCGAGCACGTTGCTCGGCCAGGGCCGGATCTAAAGATATGCCGCTTGTAGGCTACGATCCATTTGCCGCCCCCTGACACAGTATTCTCGCATTTCGGGAGATGGGTTAGTGGCAAAATAGGGTGAGTATATGTGCTGTTTAAAATTATCACAACGAATGTAAAAGAGGGAAAATAGGTTTATTTGAAATACAATATAATTATAAAATATAGAAATATAAAATCAGATTCTTTAATTTTCTGACATAAAATTTGCCGCCCCAAAAAATTCGCAGCTCTGGGCTACAGCCTACTTAGCCTATTTAGAAATCCGGCCCTGTAAGCTCGGTTATTGATTGGACAGTTCAAAAGTCCGGAAGTCTGATCCAATGACAAGGTTGATACCTAATTAGGCTCTTATTGCAAACTTCAAGCAACATCGTCAGGACTATCACCTTAACAGACCTTTCTACAGACTTTTTGTGCGAATACAATTTAGGAAGTAGAATATATGCTGAGGAAGAATATATGAATCATCTTAATCTTATTTTGCAAAATAATATAATATAAAGTATGGGGCGCATGGCCATCATATAAGTTAGAGAGTGAACCCTAAAATCCTGTTAGTATCTTTTTTTTTATGAGCAACTTAAGCTTGCAGACTCCGGGTAAAATGAGTCATTTTTGAATATTTTTAAGTTGATAGTTGGAATCTACAGCTTCTTTTGTACTACAAAAGGTACAAGGCCGTCTGTACACGCGTTCGCTCCACACGCAACCTCAAATAACATGTACGCTAGATGGAGGTGATTTACTACTTCGTTACTGCCATCTCTAGATTGTAACAAATACTGACGTATGTAAGCTGAAGCAACTTGGTGTACTCCTTGAGATACCTTTTGGTAGAAACGCCTTGTTGCAATATCTTGAGCAACGCTACTTATTACTACTACTGATTATGATAACAGATTAAGATCTTTAAACATGTATTCCTTGGAAAATAGGAGAGCTAGGGGTGATTTAATACAGTTATTCAAGTTCATAAAACAGGGACACATGGAGGGCTTAGGTTTTACCTTAAATAGCCGGACCAGAGGACACGATCAGAAATTGAATAAATCGTGCTTTAGAAGGGAGGTAAGAAAACATTATTTTTACAATAGAGTTGTCAATAAGCGGAATGCTTTACCAGATTATGTGGTGTATTCGAAGAGAGTAGACGATTTTAAGAAGAATCTTGATAGTCATTGGAAACTGGTAATGTATTAGATTTATTTTGGACCAACCTTGCTGGGCCTCTGGCCTGTTGTTGGTCGACAATTTTTGTATTTGTATATTTGTATTTGTACTACTTTGCCTTTTCGTGTAGGATACAATGCAACTTCATCTCCCCCCCCCCTTCTTTTGTTCGATTGTTGATCCTTCTACATCTTTCCAGGCGAGTTCTCCTTCCTGGGCTCTCTGATCGTGCTCGAGGTGGTCAAAGATCTCCTCACCAAAGGCCTCTTCTCCGCGGACATGCTCCTGC
Organism: Oedothorax gibbosus; assembly: GCA_019343175.1. Lineage (NCBI taxonomy): Eukaryota > Metazoa > Arthropoda > Arachnida > Araneae > Linyphiidae > Oedothorax > Oedothorax gibbosus. The sequence continues at coordinate 74,609 of JAFNEN010000656.1, read as the reverse complement.
TGGCAGGAAGCAGGTAAAGCTCTTCCGGTTTTTTTTTGTTATATATACATATAGTTTATATTAACGTTCAAGAGACATGGTCTCACATAAATGCATTAGTTTTCAAAAAACCTAACTTCTGTGGAAGTATTGCTTAACAATTTACGTCCTTTTACAATTATATTATTTTGTGTATTATTGTGTTCGCTGTATTTAAGTTAAGAAACTTTTTTACTTGAATTTCTTGAATTTTCTCGCAATTTTACACTGTTTTTTTGGCGAGGGAAAATTACGTCAGATTTGACGATATCCTCTCCCCCAACATGAGATTGGGTAACATTCGCTTCGAACCCTTCCCCCCCCCCTCCCCCTTTAAACTACATACGTTGTTTATGGACGCCCCCTTAACAACTATAAATAAATTCGAAGATCAACTATCATCCAGTTATTAAGTTGTTAATTGATAGAGTTTTAAAATAATAACCCCATCTTGTGTGTCATTAAGTATCTGCCATTTTAAAATTTAAAAATGAATAATTAAATAACTAGGTGTCGTACAAGTGCGAAATGTGCTGTATATCTGGTTATGCAGCCACACAGCATAAAGGGGGAAAAGGCACGCTGCAGCGTGCCTTTACCCCTGGAGCGCCTTTTCCGTGCTGGAGCGTCTCCAAAGCAAAGTGCTTCAGTGTTAATCTAATGGAGAAAATAATATTTTCTAGGCCACATTTCTCTTAGAAAATATTTTTTTTCTCCATTGGATTAACTCAGAGGCACTTGGGTTTGGAGACTCGTGTTGATTTGGTCTTATTCGCCTTTCAACGCACTTCTTTTTGTGATACTAAATGCTCCTTCTCTCTGTTGCAGTGCTGGGGGCACAGGGGTGCTGCTGAACCTGGACCGCGTGTCTGACCTGCTGCGGGGCCTGCAGTGGCGGGGCCAGGTGCGGGGGCTGGCCGACTCCGGGTGGTTCCTGGACAACGAGCCCTTCGCGCCCCAGGAGTGCCTCGACCCGCACGCGTGCGCACCGGTAGAGGCCATCAAGAGGGGCGCACGGTGAGTGGACACGCACTTGGATCGTTCACCCCTTCAGTCGGCATTTCGAAATCCTTGTCTAAAATTGATTTCTTTTACTATGTGAACTACTGCAGTCATAAGGATCACAAAAATGAAAAATTTAAATTAAAAAATTAAATGAATCACATTTTTTAATTAAAATATCGCCTTTTTGAAATTTTAGATACTTTATAAGATTGCCTGAAAATACAAAACCTAATAATTAAACAATTTCTTAATTATCACAAATAAATTCATTAATATATTTTACCCCTTGGAGCACTTGTATACTTAAAATCTTGTATGACTAATTCTACTTTCAGGATATCAAAAACAAAAAATGAAATTTAATCTTAAAGACATATAAAATAGTTTTAAAGTAAAATTTTTAGTTCAAAACTTTATTTAAAAAGTGAAAATGGCCAAAAAAAAGTTGATGTCCGGTATACGGGATGCCAGGTCTGAAGGCGTTAAGACCATTCATCATAAAGTAAAACGTGTAACTATTGCATTGCAAAAAATGGTCAAAAAATGTGTCCCTTTGTGTTAATTTAGGTCTTCAACTGCATTCCAACTTTTCCAGCAGGCCACCTTTCATGTTTTTAGAATGACTGTTATCTCTGAAATTTGCCAGAAAAAATTGCTTTAAAAAACGTATTATGCTCTGCTCTGCCGTGGGCAGGTAAACTGCAGTCACTTCCATAATAACTTGTACCATTGTTGCAAGCACTGAATTACTCTAACCTTTAAGAAAACATACTGGAAAAAAATAATTAAGAGCAACAATGGTACAACTCATTGTTGCGATTACTGCAGTTTACCTGCTCACGGCAGTGCGGGGAAACCCAATACATTTGTCTGATAAGAAGTTTATTAGCAAATATCGTTTGGATAAAGAATCGTTCCAACTCGCTTGGCGAAAAAAGAACGAATCAAAAGATTCGTTTTTTTAACGCTTGGGTCGAATCCTTAAAGGAACGGGATTAGCCCATCTCTATATTTCTAGAGATTTTAGAATTATTTCATTGGTCAACTTCACTTAAAAAGAGGCGGGCGTGGTATTCTTGTCGAATTCTTGAATGATACGCCCTTAATCACGAATTCGCATGGTTTGGGAAGTTAAATACTGTTTTTAGAGAGCGTTCGCAGGGCGGAGCTTAAACCAATCGCACACAGCGCAAACATGCGCGAATTCGAAGCGTTTCAGTTAAATTTCAGCCTTAACTGAAACATAATCAAAAACACTTTGCCATCAAATGGGAGGAGTTGCGAACATTTTTCCCGTTTCCGAATTGAACTGAAACAAATCCTTCGAGTACGAGTGACATCACAGCACGAGTGGTTTGAAACTTTCAGTGCCAGTTCACACGAAAAACTTTACAATATACAAATATACAATTTTTTAAAAATTAGTTATGGTCAATTATTCTACAACTAGCGTGTTGTGTTTCAGACTGTGGAATGGACAGGTGCCGAAACGTTGCCAGATGCAGTACGGGGCCGCGGAACTGTGGAAATGTTACTTTGGATACCGAATCTACACAACTCTACAGAGTGAGTGGCATATGCTTTTTATTTCAATACTAATACAGGAAAAGGACTAAAGTTTGAATATTTAACCTTTTTTCGCTCCTTTTGTTTTGATATTCATGTTTAAAAGCAATTAGAGAAGTATTTTTATTAAATTCGGCTTCGATAACTTTTCAAAAGATTTTTCCAAAAATAATATCTAAACAAATAATGATAATAAGCGCCTCTTCTATAAGCAATATTTTAAATTGAAACGTTGATTGCACAATACTTTTTTAAGAGCAACAGCGTAGAAGACTAAATTCTAGCTTAAAATATATTGGTCTAAAGATCAGCGTTTCACGTACTGAGTTGTTTAGCTTTATGGGTTACAGTTGACAATGTGTGCTACAAATACATTTGCTTACAAGACATTCATATGGGTAGTCTAGAAGCATAGAGGTAGGAAGGAGGTGTAGAGAGGTCCACCAGTTGAGAGAAATTGAAGCAGGGCTGTCACGTTTTTCGAGCTACTGCGCATAACATACTGACGCCGAGGTATCCCAAGATGCACCGCTCTAGCCTGCTTCATTTGTGCGCCACTGCGCATATACAAGGACCTCTCTATTCTCCTTCCTAGCTCTATGTCTAGAAGTCAAGGGGTACAAGTGACTACAACATAGATAATAAGAAAAACAAGGTTAGTACGGGTCTCAGGGAAGTAATTGACATTGGAGGTTCGACTCATGCCATTCGCTAGATAGCAGCAGCTTGCAGTGATTTACCCTTTACCACGACAATATTTCACTCTACAGAATCTACTTAGTGCCCTTAACTCCAATACTAAAAAAAACTGCATTTTTGCCCTTGGTTTCTATGGGCTTCTCATATTGTACCAGTTTAAAAATTGAAGAGCTTAGACGTGTTGTGTGACAAAAATGTGAAAACGAGAAAATGAGCTTTAAAGTTTTTAGTTTGCACTTAAATATATTAAAGCGGTACTTGCAAATGGGGGGGGGGGATATACTTAACTTTAATTGTATGTAAAAGGGGAAACTTGTTTTCTTTAGAGGATGGAATAGATTGCTCATTGCACAAAAATCTCATTTTCCCCCCAAAATATCACTTAGCACGTACTTCCACTAAGCTCTTCAAATATGTGGTTTGTTTGAATGCGCAATGCGTGTTAGAAGAATAATGACCAGTTCTTATTAATAACAACAGAATTCATCCCTCTGTCCAGGCCCCGTGTTCGTGTTCCAGTGGCTGTTCGACGAGGCCCAGATGACGGCCGACAACGTGGGCGCGCCCGTCTCCAAGCCCCAGTGGGACTACATACACACCATGGGAAACGAGCTCAGGCAGTCCCTCGAGAATGTCACGTGAGTAGCACAAAGGACGATGTCTTAAATGAACGCGGGTCTCCAAACGTGCCCTTTATGTTAACCCAATGGGGAAAATTACTTTCTAAGCCACATTTCTCCTGCTGTATTAAACATATTTTTAGACTACTTTTCTTTTTTCAATTCGAAAGAATTCAAAAGTTAAAAAGCAGGTTTTGACATGCTAACGATGCCCATCTGTTCGTCCGTACTCCCGTTCCAAAATCGGTTCTATCCATCGGAGTTTAAAAATTCGTTTTTTGTTAGAAAGGTATGAGACCCAACCTCAGAGACCCAACTTTCATACTTTTTGTCCATCTTTCTGATCGTCCGTACGGACGTCTGTCCACTGTCTGTCGGTGATTTTCCGATTGAATTAGCATTGGTATGGAGAAAATGAATTTCCGAGCCACATTTGTCCGGCCGTATTTTTTACAAACATTTTTTTTTTCATATGATAAACGTAGCTGACTTACAAGTCTTTATATTCCCGCTTTTGGAAATGGGTTCGATTTTTTTCTTAATTTTCAATAATTTTTCAACGAAATATTCGAATCCATTTCAAAATGGGGGATCATAGGGCCCTGTAAGGAAACTACATTTATCTTATAAAAAACCGTTTGTAAAGATATTTAATGCAGCCGGAGAAATCTAGCTTAGGAAATACTTTTTTGTATTGGACTAACACAGACGCACTTTGGTTTGGAGGCCCGCGATCATTCTTGTTCATTCGCTTTTAAACATTTTAACTACTTTTAGTAACTTTCAATGTTTCTAATTTTTGTTCTCTGAAAAAAGGCGCTGGTTTTGTTGCTCTAAACGTGTTTTAACGTAACCAAATTATTTTATGTTTTGGTATTTCCTAGTTCTATTTATTTTGTGAAAATAAATTTAACGCTTTCAATAGTTTTATTATTAATTTTTTTTACAGTTAATAATCATTTTTTAATATTCAAAGACCCAAATATGTGAAGGAATTCGTTCTTACATAGAAAATGCGTTTTAATTATTTGTTTATGTATTTTATATTGGTTATATTGTTTTTCTCATCAATTTTCTAGTGCTGTCTTCGCCCCTTCATGTATTTCCCATATGGTTTTGACTAAAAAGTAAGTACAACTCAGTAAAATAACGTTTTGAATTAATATGTTTTATAAACGTTTCAGAATACATTCTTTTGAATTAAAAATAAAAGATCGTTCCCTTACCAGCTCATCCACTTAAGACCGTTATACACACGACGGCTCCGGTATTTATTATTATTATTATTATTTTTTTCCTTAAGCACAGTGCCGCAGTGATGTTAGCTGTAACACGTGACAAGGGAAAAAATTCTCACTTGTCGAAGGTTGTCACGCCCTTAGATGGCGCCACGTCCGATGTCACCAATTGAGAAGAACGGGTATATCCCGTTTTGATCCAGGCACCTTTTTCATGCTAGACCAATACCGACCAAGACTTCTATTTTATGATCTCTTAACTCTAAAACAGTCGTTATACATATTTTAGAATTTTGAAACTGATGATGCTAATTGCTAAAAAAGAGCAAATAATAGGGTCATTTATGGTTTTAAGAAACCAAACTGGTGTAAAGTATATTTTTTCTGAAGAAAAATATAAATTTAAATGACTCTAGTAGTGAAATAATATGAACTGTAGTGTAACTCATTATACCTCTTGCACTACAACAATTAAGTTGTGTGTTTCATTTAATTGCAGAGAGTGGCGCCATGTCAAGATTAACAAGGTGTCGCTGCCCCAGGCCCTGCGGTGCTGGGAACTGCAGGCCCACGAGCACAATCATCACCACCATCATCCGCACCACCACCTGTACGATCCCCTACAAAACCCCAACCCCCCTCCCACACTCAGGTTAGTGTGTTTTGATGACTATAGATGGCGACACGATATATATATTTAAGTTTGGGTTGTTCTTTAGTGCGTTGGCCACTCCACCTATTTTTTTTTCAATTTCGAGTTTTATTATTTCGTATTTACTTTTTTATAATTGAAAGTAATTTACTTACTACAAGCTTTAGCTCCCAACTTACTCACACCAAGGTACGGAACGATTGTAGTGGGATTTGATGCCCGTAGATGGCGTCACCATATATATTTAAGTTTTTATTGTTCTTTAGTGTGCATGACGGCGCCCCATGTATTTCTTAATTTATAGCAAAACTTGAAAACTACCTCAGTTTTTTTTATTTCGTATATATTATTTTTATAATTTAAAGTAACTTACTTTTTGCATATTTCAAGATATCATTCCCAACCTACTCACACTAAGGTAGGGAACGACTACAGTGGAATTTGATGCCCATAGATGGGGACACAATATATTTTTAAGTTTTGATTGTTCTTTAGTGGTAAACCATATATTTTTTTATTTGTAGCACTTGAGTTTTATTATTTCGCGTGTATTATTTTTATAATTAAAAGCAATTTATTTACTACAAGCTATCACTCCCAACTCCCTCACACGCGGGTGCGGAACGACTTTAGTAGAATTTGATGCCCATAGATGGCGGCACGATATATATTTAGTTTTGATTGTTCTTTAGTGGGTGTTAGATTGCGCTCTACATATTTCTTAATTTATAGCAAAACTATTTCGGTTTTATTATTTCATATGTATTACTTTTATAATTAAAAATAATTTACTTGTTACTTACTACAAGACAAGCTATGGCACCCAACCGGATCACAGTCAGGCATGGAATGATTTAGTGGTATTTAATGCCCGTAGATAGCGCCACCATATGTTTGTTGGAATTATGGTGGTTATATTGTTTGTTAGATGGCATTTCAAATTTTATTTAATGTATCACAAAAATAATTCCTTTTTGTAGATTTTTAGTCATTATTTTAAACACTAAAATAAACTTATTTTAATGCAAGCACCAGCCAAAATACCCGCATGTAGGGTACGATTCGCTTTTGATTCGATATCAATAGATGATGACAGTACAATAAATTTCGTATGAATTTGTGTTGCTTTCTCTATTGAATTTTCCACTTTTTCTTATTCTTCACCAAATAATATGGATGACAATAAATAACAGCGTTTTCTACCATCCGTCATTGTAAAAAAAATGTAATGATGGTAGTTCACTGGAACCCAATTTCATTTAATTTTCCTTTTCAAAAAGGGTTTTATTAACTTCTCTAGCATACACTGTTTGGCAAATTTCCTCGATGCTGGATGTCTCGTTTGGGGCCTTTAACTTTAAAGTTGTTGAAAAGGCTAAATGAAGTAAAAACAAAATGTGAAAGAAAGGGTTGTCAGATTCAAATGTTTTTTTCGCTATTTAGCGACAAATCTAAGTTTCGATCTTGTCAAATAGCGTATTCTAGAGCTGAAAATTTTCGAAAAAGTTCCAGATGATGGAGTTTTAGTTTTTAGCATTCACTTCACCAACAACATTTTGAGTTGATAGCACGAAACAAAATTTGCATAGGGGGTAGTCTTCATATTAAAATTACTAAGAACTTTAAAATCTTCTATAGCAACGTCCAATTTTTATATTTTAGAAATGTTTAGCACCGACCGATGAAATACCGTGAATGCTAGTTTTCATTATCGTCAAAGCATTATTTGCAGAGGCATTTATTTGAATACATTAAGGGGTAGGCAATGATTTGCAAATAATTTTAATAAATTAGTTTTCGTTTTGTCGAGAAGAATTTTCATCCCTTTACTGTGGTTTGTTTTAAGTCTGTTGTTGTTACTAATGTCACTCGGTAACCGAGCCCGGAGTAGATATCTGCCCGATTTTAAGGCGGAGTGGGGCGGCTTCTGTTTTTTATTGAGCGCCACAAGGGAGGAAGTCCGACTTTTGCTCGCCAGCATGACACATCCGTTTTACAGGAAGGTCCCTTTCACATGTGTGAAAGGGACCTTCCTGTAAAACGGATGTGTCCATTAAACCATTGGAAAAACCATTCTCACTCACATATCGGAATTTTGATCCAGATCAAAGGCCGATAACCCCCTGATCTGGTACCTCCAAAGGTATTAAATTGGTATGGGAACATGGAGGACTTTGTGACCACGACATATTTAACGTGCCCCAGCCACCATTACCAACACGGCGGTCTTTAGTCGAATACAAGCGCCGACCCAGCAACTATCAAAATTGCGAGCACCGCCGAGGACAGAACCCACAACCCTTCCGATGCGAGCACGACGCCCCACACGACTGAGCTACCACGGCTCTGTTTTTGAGTCTTGTAATTGTTAATGATAAGATTCTGGGGCAATCACAGTCAGTGATGAAGGGGTTTCTTTAAGAAATGGGGCAGAAGGTCCGTGTTTTGCAATTGCATCCGCACACTCATTTCCTTCAATATTCACAACAATTTCTTTATGATGCTAACTCATACTTTCCCTCATTAGTTCCGGGGTGCATCCGGATGCCCCGACTGCCAGTCCGAGGGTGGGTCGCCGGAAGAGCGAGAGCAACTCGACCACGCCCAACCACAGGGACGAGGAGGCGGGGTTGTCGAGCGAGGAGGAGCGGAGGCGCAGGAGGCGGAAAGAGAGGAAGCGGAGGCGGAACCACAACAAGAACAAGAAGAGGAAGAAGAACAGCAGGAGGGAGTGTGAGTGGCTGCTTTTTGTTTTAAGTACAAGGCACATTGTACTACAGGGTGGCCGGCATTTTTTTAAACTCTTTCAGTAACAGTTCAGTAAGTTTTTTTTAACCCTTTCAGTAACAGTTCAGTAAGTTTTTTTTTTTAACCCTTCAGTAAACAGTGATGCCATTTGGCATCATCATGTTTTTGATCATAATTTTAAAAAAATAATAGGGCTGACATCTATTGGGATTAATAAAAAAATATTTTTTAATAGAAAAAAGTTTAAAGAATCGAATGATGTTTTTTGATATCATAAATGGCTATAGACGGTAAGAAAAAAAATTCTAAAATGATGATGCCAAATTGTCATTGGGACTGAAAGGGTTAAAGAGGCTCCAATACGCAATCCGATATTAGTTTTGAAGCCTCTTAAAATGCCCCTCCCTACACTGTATTTCCTAGACATAGGAGTCATGAATTGCAACAATAAGAGTACAAATGAGGGTAAAATTGAACTGAAACGCTTCGAATTCTCGTACGTGGGCACTGCAACTGCGTGCGGTTTAAGCGCCACCCTGCGATCGCATTCGAATAAAAGCATTTAACTTCCCAAACCTTTAGGCATGTCATTCAATCATTCGGCAACAACACTACGCCCGCCTCTTTTTACGTGACGCATATTTGAAATTAATGATGATATAATTCCCAATGAAATAATTCGAAAAACTATGAAAATGTTTACTGCAATAGAGATGGTTCAGGCCCGTTCTTTTTAAAGATTCGTTATAAGTGTTCACGTTTCTTTTAATGATTCGTTAAAAAAACGAATATTTTGATTCTATCTTTTTTCGGAACGATTCTGTATCCAAACGATATTTGCTGAGAAAACTGCTTATCAGACAAATCTAGTGAGCTTCTCGTCACAGCTAAATAGGTTTCTGGCCGTGGAACCCTTTTTTCTTCTAGAAACAATAGGATGTCTGACATTTTTCATAGATATTGAGTGTCAGCAAAAAAGTTAACAAACTGCTCGCGCGCGATTACTCGAATGGCCTGAGACCAATCGTAGCGTGACGTCTTCTGCACGTGGAGGATTTGTACCAGTTCAATTTGGAAACGTGCAAAATCTTCGTAAGTCCGGCCCATTCGCAGGCTAAACATTCGCATCGCGTTTTAGTTCGATTTCGCCATAGGTTTTAATTTGCTTCCCAAAACTTCGCTGCTCGCTAATATAAACCAAAATCCCCAAACTCCGGAAAAAATTAGAAATTTGACAAAAAGGGCGACTAGCAGTTCTTTCTCTAACATATACGGCCATGTCCGCATACGTAAATTCAGTAGATTCTAGCTTTTAGAGTGGAAGTTGGAAAGGAAGTTTTGACGTACGAAAACCTCCACCTATACCCTACTTTCCTTATTTTCTTTCTTTCAAATTAAAAAAACGAAAGTAGAAACTAAGTAAAAAACAATTCTTATACACTCTTAAAACAAAAGAGTGAAATCCACTCCTATAGGGGAAGTGCATTTTCGGCACCGGAAAGGAGTGGAAATTAACTCAGACTGAGTTAAAACCGCTCGTTTTAAGAGTGTAGGACGTAGATTGTTTTCTTTTATCCACTCCGCAAAAAGAGTGATATCCACTCCTATAGGGGAAGTGCATTTTCGGCACCGGAAAGGAGTGGAAATTAACTCAGACTGAGTTAAAACCGCTCGTTTGTTTTAAGAAGTGTAAACAACCCTCTCCTGCAGATCTGCGCGTGCGGTGCTGCTAGACCCTTCACGAGGATCTATGGGAGAACTTGTTTTATTTTTATTAGAATGAGCCTACTCCAAAACACGTAGAAAACACAAAATCTCTATCTTTCGACCCCATCGCAATATAATTCCATTCTCTCTCATATTTCGTAATAGATATAATTGAAATTGAATTACCGGGCACTGTAACCGCGCACCCTTGGATAAATACAGTGTGCTTCTATTATGTGATGCTTCTACTTAGGCGAGTTAGCCTGAGTTACGCTGGTTTAGTAATATGATTTTAATTTAATGTTGAATAAATTTTAGATTGTTTTAAAACCAGTTTCCAATGATTACTTAGGATTTTTTCACTTACATTTTTTCCCACTGTGAATTATTAGTTTATATTAAAACTCTGATGTGTAGGTTAGTTCTGGAACATTTTGCAATGCCCCTAATATTAACCTAGAATAAAAAGGAAAGTAGACTAAAAAAAACCAATGCATATAAACAACTCTATCTGCAGATCTGCGTGTGCGTCACCGCCGGACTCTTCACTAGTACCTGTGCGAGAACTGGCTATCTCCTTTTTTTTTCTTTTCGCTCCCTAATCCCCCCCCCCCCCTTTTCCATCCCTAAACCGTCACTTGACTGTGTCTCTCAATTACGACGCCCCTCGTCAATAGCCCTTGTGCGACTATAATTCAACCTCTTTCCTGCCGATCTTCGCGTGCGTCACCGCTGGACCCTGCACGAGGACCTGTGCGAGAACTGGCGATCTCCTTTTTTTTCTTCTTTTCGCTCCCTAATCCCCCCTTTTCCATCCCTAAACCGTCACTTGACTGTGTTTCTCAATTACGACGCCCCTCGTCAATAGCCCTCATGCGACTATAATTCAACCTCTTTCCTGCAGATCTTCGCGTGCGTCACCGCTGGACCCTGCACGAGGACCTGTGCGAGCACTGGCTTGCGGACGAGTGCTCTTGGCCGCAGTGCAACCGCGCCTGCCCCCGCCTCCACGACCCGTTCACAGGGGAGGAGGTGGACTTCATCGAGCTGCTCAAGTCCTTCGGCCTCGACATGGGCTCCGTGGCTAATGCCCTGGGGGTGGATGTACTCACATTGAATGATATGGATCACGACACCCTGTTGCAGATGCTCACGCAGCAGACAAGCAAGTAGATAGTTCGGGTGAGTGTGCGGCATTGAATTTGAATTTACAAATACAGAGATTGTCGACCAACAACAGGCCAGAGCACGGCCAACTTCAATAACAAGGTCAGAGAAGCTTTCTCAAACAAGAGCGTAGACGGAATTTTTGACGTCACTGTTCAGAGTGCCGAAGATCGAGAAACTAGTTCGGACGCATTCGGAACCCTAAAAATGTGGTCAGCCGTGAACGAGTGGTTCCGAATAGGTTATCTTCATCTTCGGAACAACATCACTCGGAACTATGATGTCAACATTTCCGTCCCGAGCGTGTTTGGGAGAGCTTCTTTGGCTTTAGTAGTTGAGTAGGCCTTAGCAACTTTGGTCCAAAATATTTTTAATTCTTTACTAGTCTGCAATAACTATCGCGATTCTTCTTGAATTCACCAAACATCGCCATTCTGCCCATAGAGTAAGGAGTGGGATAAAGAGGCTTCTTTCTCATTGGACCCCCATACAATCGCCTTAACATTGGAGTTTCCCATAGACACTAGCGACACCTACGCAAAACGGGAAAGGAATGTGAAGGGGAGGAAGTGAATGGGAGGGAGGAGGAGGAAAAGATGATAAATAGTGGCGCCATCTGTGTGATTGCAAAATTACTGCCAAGAGCACTGAGCTAAAATATTCTTTAGCTCAGTGGCCAAGAGGGGAAAAAAAAATTCGTGGGGCAGTCAAGATTTGATCCGGGGACTACGGGACAAGAGTCGCATGCTTTACCACTGAACCAGGGAATCTTGTCTGCGGAGCACGATCTAAAGTTCAATTTGAGTTTCTCATTATAAACTAGTGATTCTTATAAAAGTCGTTTTTATTAGTTATATTTACTGAAAATGGATATAAGAGAAATAAAAGATATAAAATAAGTTACACAATTATTTTATACTTGCATTTTATTTTTTTTACACAATGCAATATCTTTTCTTGCATACCCAATTGAACTCAATAGAATTTTATCATGAATAAAATTAAGACGCTTATTTTTAAATTTTATTTTTATGATAACTGATAGTGTTACAATTTTTAATTTCTTAACTTTTTATACAAATATAATATTCTTAGTAAAATGCAACGATAAATTAGAAAAAAACTAGTTTCAAAGATAACAATTTTTCATATGTTTTAAAGAGAATACTGAAAACTTAATAATTTTCTAAAATATTATTTAATTAATAAAACAAAAAAAATTGAGGTACACCTTTTTATGCGCATCATGTGAATCTATTAACAAAAAAACAAAAACTCTTTTAAATAGATAATGTGTGTGCATGAAGATGAATACAATTATTATTTTACATTGTTAGTTAACGAAACTTTGTTCAGTTATACGTTTGTTCTTTTGTACGTTTTTAAAATTATTTACGGTTTTAAATTGAGTAGGATACGAAGACATTTTACTAACATTTAAAAAGTTTCGTTTTAAAAATTATTGTAATGTTTATTAATCTATTTTTTCATTGAAAGCTAAATTAAAATATAATTATAACTTTTTAAATTTAATTTGTATGTTTTATTAATAACATTTAAAAAAAATATTTTTTTTATATTTTAAATGAAAAGTTAAATGCACATTTTGTTTTATAAAATATTTTATAAGCTACAATATTTTCTGAAATATACATTAAAAATTTTAATTTAAAGATACTTTTATTCAGATATTTTTTTAAATAAAATATTGTATTTAACTTATTCACACTTTTACATTCTTTATATTTCTTATCATAAACATCTTTAATAAAAATATTTCGACTGTAATTTTTAAAAAACTTTAAATATTATGCTCTTATTTGTCTTTTTAATAATTTATAAATAATAATGCACACGTTTACTGCACACATAATAATTGACGGTCGAATCATCGCGTTTTTTTGTCTTCCAAACTCGAATCGAAGTCCCTTCACGTTTCTCCTCACCCGCCCCGCTTCGTAATACCCCCTCAACCCCCCCCCCCCTACTTGGCGTGACGTTTCGAAGAGGGGGGAGGTGTGTGTGGAGGGGTGGGTAGGGCCACATTCCAATCCCGTTTTCCGTAGATGGCGCTCACATCTGTCTACAAAACCGGTTGGTGAAACCTCTTCTTACCCTCCTTACTCTATGATTCTGCCTACAAGACGCGTCACCAAATGCTTTTTCGCTCGTCAGTGATTGGTTTTGCATGTCACGTGCAAAACCAATTACTGATAAGTGAAAATGCTTTCAGTAACGTCTGGAGGAAGAATGGCGACGTTTGGCAAATATTCACTTGCCCTGTTCTTCATTTATGCTTAGCTTTAAGTTTCAATATGGAAGGTGGAAGGCTCTAGGTATCAGGGTGTGTTAACGCTCAATAGGTTTTACACCTACTCGCTATTAGAAGCTTAATTTTGCACACAAAAATTAAGCTTCTCTTTGTGAACTCTCTCTCCAATTTAAGAAACATAATTAAAAGTAGGTAGCACATGGTTTTTGCATATCAGCTTATAGGTCTTATTTACTACTTTTTTTGCAGATTTAATCGTGGATTGCAATCTAACTGCCTCATTCCATGGCGGATACTAACACTACTATCTCGAAGACTATGCTTCGGTAGTCGTCCATGGAACAAGCTGACGATTATTCCTTGCACAAAATATTTCAAAAATGCGATGGATTTTGGCCAACTTGATGCACTAAAAGGATCCACCATCCATACCTGTGAACTAGTTGGACTCAAAGAGACTATCTTCATTTTAACTCATCAACAAAAACTGTGGTGGATGGATTTGCGTACAAACCATCTTGAAAAGTAGCAAAGTGGGCCACTTGCATCATTTCAGCAGTGTGTGGAAATACAGTCGTGTTCATTAACAATTTGTTGGATGCCAATGGAATTTCCACAAAACTATTTATCACCGATAAGATGATAAGCACCTCCATGGAGGTTATAATCTCGTTTACCAGTGATGACTAAATGTACATTTATATTAGTGATTATTTACTAGTTGAATAACTGTATTACTTGCTTACTTATTGTTTTCTAACTGAAGAATGAATAATGTAGGTTTTCGACCCCCCACCCTATTGACTGTCCGCCAAGAGTGTGGTCTTGTAGGGCATTTCCAACCCCTTCCAGAAGTCTTACACTCTTAAAACAAACGAGCGGTTTTAACTCAGTCTGAGTTAATTTCCACTCCTTTCCGTGCCGAAAATGCACTTCCCCTATAGGAGTGGATTTCACTCTTTTTGCGGAGTGGGTAAAAGAAAATAATCTACGTCCCACACTCTTAAAACGAGCGGTTTTAACTCAGTCTGAGTTAATTTCCACTCCTTTCCGGTGCCGAAAATGCACTTCCCCTATAGGAGTGGATTTCACTCTTTTGTTTTAAGAGTGTACTGCTGGAGGATAAAACCAGTTGTAATGTTATTATTGTATCTTCATTGGATTCTTATGACAACGTTCAGCAGGGCCGGATTTAAAGATTTGCCGCCTGTAGGCTACGATTGATTTGCCGTCACAATATTCTCCCCCTTCGGGGGAGAATATTGTGACGGCAAATCAATCGTAGGACGGAGGGTGGTATGTGCTGTTTAAAATAGATACACATATTAGAATCATCTATGTACCTTTACACGCAAAATCGAAAGCGAAATAGGCGATTTTTTTAAAACTGTTCGACTATTTTTCTTTCAACTTCGAAATCCGGGAGGAGGGGTGCAATTGCCCTCGCAGCTACCATGTTTGCTACGAAATATTAGTATTATATATACGTTTACGGTTTATACGCATTAATATAAATTATTTGTTTTCTTTCTTAAAAATATTCATATCTTTATAATAATATTTTTAGTTCGAATGCTACTCTAATGGGTCGTAAAATGTGCCGCCCCCAAAAATTCGCCGCTCTAGGCTACAGCCTACTTAGCCTATTTAGAAATCCGGCCCTGACGTTGAGAGACTAATTTGCACTTATGCCACTTTCAAAATGGTCACATTTTTGGTCTCGCTCGATATCTCAAAGTCTATTAGTTTGAGAATAAATGTAACAGTACAAAAGGAGCTGTAGACCTCCCTTAGGAGTTCTACATATTTTAAGTTTTAAATAAATAGCAGGAATAAAAAGAAGTTGCACGTAAAGAACTCTAAAATAGAAAAAAAAACACCAGAAAAAACGCTCATTTTGAGAGTAAAATCGAAACAACCAATGAAATGGACATGCCAAAATGAAAACAGAAGTTACATCATCTGAAACAACTTCATTGACATGTGTATTCATTATTTTTACTTCCTCTTCAACAGTTTCATCCCTTAACGTTGTATTAATAGTTTGACACAGGACTCATGTTGATGCCATAAATTATAGCTCATCAATTCTAAACTAACATTTAACAGATTTTTTTTTATATTTTATTTGTTCCATTTTTTTTTTTGAAAAAAGAATACTTTTGCCAGGAAAGTTATTTAGTAACCAATTTGTTTTTATCATTCTTAAGCAAAGGACTTGTTTCACGAGGGATCTGGCAACAGCTTCGCGATCTTGTTTTCATTTTTCTCGAATTACTTTTGCCTTGGTATTCCAAATTGAGTTTTCTAAGAATATTTTAGTTATTTTTTTTTTAATTCCAACTTCTTCCAATGCAAGTTTTCCTTGATAAATGATTAAAACAACCAACAGCACGGCAAGAAGTTGTAATTTAAAAAAATAACACCTAAAATAACTTATTCTTAGAAAACTCAATTTCGAATATAAACAAAAGTAATTCGAGAAATATGAAAACAAGACCGCAGAGGTGTTGCCAGATCCCATGTGAAACAAGCCCATAGGGTATTTAAATGTACATCGTTGAGTATGAATTGAATTTTATTTAAATTGAAAGAATTTATCTATAAAAAAAAGTGCTGCAAACTACGAATATGCGGTGCTTGAACTAGCTTAAAAATTTTACTTAAATTGTATAAAAATGACAGTTAAATTAGAAATCCTATTCGAAATGAAAAAAATACTTTTTTCTTCTTCTAAAAACGCGGATGTTATAAACAGATAATTACCTAACGATTATTATACCGTTCTATGTATTGTAAAACTCTCCAATTCTTGAAATAGTTATAAAGGTTTATGAAATAAAACCAAAGACTGAAAATAAAAATGGAATGTTTCACATACCTTTATTTTATTTACTATGTGAATTACTTTTGTATATAATGTAATTTTCTTGTTTTGTATAGTTAAATGTATTTGACACTGTTGTTAGGGTTTTTATTAAGAATCTCAGTGTTTTATAAATGTGTAAATAGAAGCAGATTTTTCAAATAACAGCTCTTTGCTTTACTTATATTGCTTTTGTGTATTATGCTTGAAAAAATTATATTTTATAGGTGAATAATTGGAACTAAAAATGTGTTCAGGGATCGCTTAGTTATTAAATTCTATGCCTGACCTTGAACAAGAATTAAGTCTATTAAATCATCGATATTGAATTTCCGTTAAATGACCTGTTTTTGAGATAGAGTAAAAAAAGAGCACCTTTTCTTGAAAAATTACGTAATTTTCACAAACATTGAATACGTTTTATGTACAGCTAAACTCATAAAAAGAAATGCGACGTCCCATGATTCAAATGGACACGTTTAGGAGTCCTTGACATATACGAGGGCTGGTTTTTTTTCAACCTCCGATGGGCTGTAACAAAAAGACGGGTCAAAATACAAAAAAGATTTTTTTTTTTTTACCTAAAGTAATGTACAATGCTGCTTATTTATCCACATAATCATCTTGGCGATTAAGGCATTTGTTATACCTGTAAACAAGCTTTGAAATACCCTCTTCATAAAATGTAGCCGCCAATGATTGGGAAGGAGTTGTGACGGTTTCGTTTAAAAAGTTACTTTGGAAGCTTTACGTCAATTTTTTTCTGTCCTCCAAGCCACTGCTAGTCCATAATTCACTTATGGTGAACCTTTGAGTTTCCCTAAACACTTGGTCAACTCGCTGAACAATACCGTCTGTAGCGACAAACTTGCTTCCTTGGTCCCTTTCTTCATGAATATCAGTTTTATTCAGCGAGTTGACCAAGTGTTTAAGGAAACTCGAAGGTTTACCATAAGTGAATTATTGATAAGCATAGTGGCTTGGATTGTACCGCTTCCAAGTTGACGTGGAGCTCAAAGAAACCGTCACAACTCCCTTCAAATCATTGGCGGCTACATTTTATGAAGAGGGTATTTCAAAGCTTGTTTACAGATATGACAAATGCTTTAATCGTCAATGTGATTACATGGAGAAATAAGC
This sequence comes from Oedothorax gibbosus, assembly GCA_019343175.1. Lineage (NCBI taxonomy): Eukaryota > Metazoa > Arthropoda > Arachnida > Araneae > Linyphiidae > Oedothorax > Oedothorax gibbosus. The sequence goes on along the minus strand of JAFNEN010000656.1, from coordinate 56,911 downwards.
GGTATTGTACTTTCTTTTAAAATCTTTTTTGTATCTTGACCCGTTTTTTTGTTACAGCCCATCGGAGGTTGAAAAAAAAACAGCCCTCGTACAATTTTAAAACTTTTTATTAAATAAACTTAAAATTCTTGACAACCCATTCCAAACCTAAGTAAGAAATGGGAAAAGACGATCAGCAGAACTCGATTATGTCATTTAACCCCTTCCCAATGATTGTTTCCACTTGGAATCATCAAACTTGCGATTTTTTTCCTCACTAAGTTAAACTCGCACTTATTTCAAATAAATTTTATTAAATTCTCCATACATTTTTCTATAAAGGTATATATTTTTTTTGTATCATTACATGGAAGAATCATGTATTTTGAAGAATTAAATAAAGTTGTTGTAGTTAAATGAAAAACATGATACAAATAAAATTCCCTCTGAAACAATTTTACTAAACAAATCGGCCCTAAAATCTTCATGCTTGCTTGCTTGCATTTTTAAATGTTTAAACATTTAATTTTAACAAGTAAAGTTTCGAAAAATTATTGCTATAATTTATTTAAAAGTTATGATTATATTTTTTCCCCTTAAACTTTAGTTAAAAATTAAGATCCCCCCCCCCCCCCCTGCTTTTCACCATTTTATTCTTGGATGCATAATAAGTATTTCACAAATTTTAGATTTTTTGAATAAAAAATAAAAAGTTGGGATTTAAAGGGTAAATTAAGGTATGCGAGAGTAGCTTAATTTTTCGAAAAATGCGGCTCTTTATTCTATGCACCTCAAATACGGTTTCTCGCACGCAAATTACATAAACCAACAAGTTATAGAAAATAAACACTTTTGCTATCCTTTTATTGTAGTTCTCTTTCATTGTATTTGTCCACAGAAATTGTTTCAAATCTCTTCTGACTGCCGTATGGTTGTGCTTGTTTTTAAAACAAAAATTCATGGCACATGCAATGCTGATGGAACGAATCACATTAAAATATAGGTCGTCTTTGAACACTCTTTGAAAATCTGTAAAAACTTCTGTGACTTGTGAGTGAACTTATCTGGTTATATACACATATTTTGTGTTGAATATATAAAAAGTCAAAAATATCTTTGCATAGTTAGTATCCAAATTAACTGAGTAAAGAGCGACATGATTACAGACAGTTTTATTCCAAAGAGGCAACAAATCAATATACAAAAATATGACATGATAAAATAAGCCCCCCATTTAATAAAATATATAATTACACAAAAGTTAAATTAAGGTAGTGCTGCCATCTAGTGAATATGAAAGAAATAATAAAAGAACATCATGTGAAGAGCTCAAGTGCAAAACAAGTTAAATCACTTTTTGGAAAAAATTGAGTTGGTTAGCTTTTCATACAGGCATTGTAGGAAGGGACCCACCAACATTTTGATTTGCACAAAAAAAATTTCACTTTTTGTCAAAAGCTTTTTTTTTTTGTGCAAATCAAAATGTTGGTGGATCCCTTCCTACATTGTCTGTATGAAAAGCTAACCAACTCAATTTTTTTTTTAAAAAAGTGATTTAACTTGTTTTGCACTTAAACTCTTCATGTGTCAGTTCATATTTCAATACTTGGTCCCTGCCTCTGCTCATGACTCCGCCAGTGACACCTGCGTCTTTTTCACAAGAACATGTGACGTTTTCATTGAAACATGAGACATATACTCGGTGTTACTTCCACAGCTTATTTACATTCGTTGAGGAACACAGCTTATTCAGAAGGTCCTTTACGTTGAATAGTTTTTGAATTTAAATTGGTTCAATAGTCTTAACTGCAATCATGTCCAAAATTATCTTAACACCTAATTTTTTTCTTCTTATTTTTTGACATTCCTTAAAAACTTCTTGGTATAACAATGTTTTGATTAACTTGTAACACGTGTCACTGCACACATTTTCATATAAACAGTATATAGGGTGAATCCTGGGATGATTGGTCAATTCAGGTTATAGATAAATTATGTCTCTAGTGTAATAATTAAGGCTAAAATATAATAAGCGGGTGAGCAGAATCACGCCTATTTAAGGCAATTAAAAGAAACGAGTTGTTGTGGTTGATATCTATAATAATAAAAGAAAGAGTCTGTGTGTCTGTCTGTTTTCGGATCGTAAAAAACCTACTTACACTGCCCTCAGAAATTCGAAATTTTTAAGATAGATTCCCTTTAATACAAACGTGTGCACCGAATTTTCTGAAAAAAATACACCACTTTCGCTCAAATCCGATCATTTTTTCTCTTTCCTGATGCCAACGGCTGAAAAATTAAATAAAACTTTTAACGAAAACATTTAAAATTCAAAATGTTTATTTTATTCTATTGCCATTACTTTCAGAAACTAAATTCATTATTTGAAAAATAATTGACATGTTTCAAGTGACGTAATTCCGCCAGTCTTCATTCCCGGATTTTATTGTGGGTTTATTTGATGATTTTTCATTGATTTTTCTGTTGACTGCATGTATGCATATTTAAGCAATACACGTATAGTTAAGCTATTACTGAACTATGATGGTTAATAAAGGTCATCGCACTAGAGCTATTAGTGTTTTATGTCTTTATTTTTTCGCCAAATACGTTGCCAAACTCGCCAAATTATTAACTAAAATTCGCCAAATAGGCAATTTCTTTTATAAATAATTTATAAGCTGGTCGGTTGTTCGAAGATCATTGTGTTAGAGCTGTATAATGGCTGTGGGTAGCTATATCTGTTTTCTCGTCAAATTATTTCCCAAAACGCGCCAAATGAGCTAAAAGGTTTTATGTATTTATGAGGTAGGTAGGTAGGTTTGAATTATCGTCGCACTAGAGCTACACGAGGGCTATTGTGTATTTATGAGGGAATTGTGATGACATTTATGAGTGCATTTTATAGCGTATTTTTCATTTTGAAATTTTAAGGCAATGCAACGGGATTTTATAATTTATAACGAGCGGAAACAATAATAAGTTTATGATCCTATAACAAGGTATATCGTACACATATTTGGAATCTATTTGATATTTTTTTATTTCGTGCGAAGAACGGGTATAAATTTGCTAGTTGTGAGTATTAATAGCAATTGCTCCTTATCTGGGCAAGCATCAAACATTTCTCAAATTTGTTTACAGGATTATATTTCAAACAACTCAACTCATATATAAGCGGAAATTTCAAATTGAGACATTTGTAGAAAATGAAGGCATTTTAGAGAGTTGGCTTCACTTCAGTAATAAAAAAATTTGTACTCCTATAAATCTTAAAGTTAAAAGCATGTCCTCAAAGTTAGCAGGCCTTCCACCAGTGGCGGATCCAGCGGGTGATAAATGGGGTAATTACCCCCCCCCCCCCCCTAAGATTTTTTTAAATTATTTAATTAAAATTATGAATGATTAAAAATGATTTATTAAAATTTGAGAATTATTAAAAATTATATATAAAAAAATCCCCCCCCCCCCAAGAAAAAAAATCCGGAATCCCCCCCCCCATGGAGGAACTCTGAATCCGTGCCTGCCTTCCACAAAAGGTACTATTAACCCTGTTTCCCTTGCTGGAGTATAAAAAAAATATCTGACAAATGACTCGTGAAAATAGTTTCCTTTTCTACATATTTATGAATTTGAAACTGTAACTGTAGTACATTTTTAAAAACTGTATTCCAGTAGTCCCAATATTTTCACCTATATTTTAACACAGAAAAAAACACATTATCAATATTAAATATATCACTGATTTTATTGGAAAGAGAAGTACAAGAAACTGAACAAACAACTATGAAAACAACAGAGAGTTGCTTTTACGCCTTGCTTAACACACAAAGAGTTATTCCTGCAGCTACCAGAGTCATTCCAGTGTAGGAAACTGAAATACATGATACCGTATCAATCTCAATAGATTGTTAAAGTACATACAAAGGCTAAAAGCGACAGTGTGCCAACTACCTTTGTTCTCGCTTGAGAAATTGTTTGAAAGAAGACAGGCAGGCTACAGAGCTACATGGTTGTGCTTACCTAGTTATATAGGATGAAGAGTTTGACTAGCAGTTAATTTATGAAAATACATGTAATGGGAGGATTTTAATCAATTAATGCAATATTGGGCAATTATAACAACAGCAATTTGTTGTACTTTAGTCATTGAATAACAGAGAAGACTTTTAATACTTAATAAAATATGAACCTATGCTTTCCAGAGAAGGTTCATCCGAAGGCGAACACCTTAAACACTCGGTCACCGAGGGGTCACGATTGAAAGGTAAACACTAATCACTTTGCTCACTAGCGCCCTCCGACAGATGTAAAGTTTTTTTTAAAAATAAGTTTTTGAACTGGCTTTAACACTATTGCTTTAAGCCACTATAATGAAACTGGATTAACTGTTTGAGCGGTAAGAGATCTTCAAAAATGCATCAGAAATTTTTTCTAAAAATTGCAAAAAAAAATCCGTATAACTGTTATGTACTACAACTTCCGAAGTTACGTGCTACAACTTCAAATCAATCTGTAGCTCGTTTTCACCGAGTCAGCGTGTGTTTACGCGTGACTTGTGAGATATGTATTCCAGAAAAGGATAATTGTGTGCTGTGCACTTTTGTATAATAAATAATAGTGCTAAAAAGAATCTCCCATAACTGCAAAGTATGTAAAGATAACTTTTTTATCTTTTCAACATTTGTGGCGCGTGACAAATTTCAGAATGGTGGCACATCCAATTAAAATAAAAAAAAGCAGTTCGCGAAATTTAATTTTATATTTCTAAAAGCACGAATAACAAATTTGAAAGTGAAGTCAGATCAGTTAATTATATTTTATATAATAAACTAATTTCCAAATATATGATTTTTTTCCCTCCAATTTTTGAATGATAATGCCTGCAAGACATACATGATACACAGCTACCATCCTGTTTGAATCGAACCATTGAGTATGGTTAAAATTGTATCACCAAACAACTTTTTGTTTGTTTAATAAAATTAGATTTCCACAAACTTTATTCAATTAACTACACTTATTTATTTTTATAAAAAAAATGCAAAATTTATAAGTTACCAGATTTTCCTCCTTTTTCACCAAGTAAGTGTCCAGAAAGACTAACAAATATAAATGTTAGCGAATTGGTCAAAGGAACAGCCAATGACAAATCTAAAACATAAATTCAATCATTATAGACAGAAACAAACATAAAATGCTGATTGGCAAAATTAATTAATTTTGTCTGGTTGGATCAACAAGCAATTCAATCAATCCATTTTTAAGGTAAAAGGAGATAATTGTAAAACGCTTTACCATATTAAAAATGTGCCCAAAAGCACCCTTCATAAAAACTGAAATACTAGCAGAGAACAAGAGTAAAATTGTACGTTTAAAAAATTAAAACTGTAATAGCTTGTGGCAGATCTGTTGAAGAACTTTAGACAAAGAGATCTGGACACTTTATAATACATGATAAAATCACGGATATTTATTTTATAGTCAAGTAGTGTGACACCATCGCTAAGTGCTAGCATAAATGGAAAAGAATGTCGATCAAACTATGAGTTAGTTTGCTAAAATGTCTTCTGTTGCCAGGCAACGATGGCAATGTCAAAGGGCACAAGCTTCTCCTTTTTCTGATCTTGACTTAAATTGAAAATTAAACAAATAATAATAGTAGAAGCTTGTTTTTTTGCTCAAGACAAGGTATAAATTGCTTAATTTGTTACTGATAATAAACTCTGTAGCAGCCTTGTGGTAACCCATATTCTAGTAACCATATATATTAGGGATGCACCGAATACCAAATTTGGCCAAATAACGAATATTCGGCCAAAGTCTTAGCCGAATATTCGGCCTATCTAAACCAATTGTTATTTTTTGTCGGATGTAAGTAAGTTGTATTTATTATTCATCAATTTCAATTAAACATAAACATATAAGTACACAATCACATAATAATTTAATTTTAATACAATATAGAGCTATTAAATTTTTAATTGAAGCAACAGAATAAAGTAGTACTCGTTTGTTATTAAAACAAGCCTTTTAGAAAGTGTAAATTGGTAAAATCACAACACAAAAATATGAAAACATAAACAGAAGTAGGTGGATCCGGTGTGGAATGAAAATCAGAAAAAAAATATTAAAACTTAAGAATTTGAGTCTATTATAAAAGAAAACAAATCCTGTTTGGGAATTTTCGACGTTTTATAAGATTATAACTTGAAGAAATTTGGAAATTTTTAAATTTCACTATTCGGCCGAATAGTTAAGCTATTCGGTTAAAGTGGCCGAATACCGAATAGTAACCGAATATTCGGTGCATCTCTAATATATATATTCTACGACCACAATGTAAATGACTTTATAAATGAGTAACGTTATACACAAAATAAGCATAGAAAATCCTGTAAAATAGGTATTATATACTCATATTGTTAATCAAAGTTATGAAATGGCACCCATTGCATAAATTTTAACCCCATGTGCTACTAGTAGTACATAGTTTAATCAAAATAGTTTTTGTAAATAGTAGCGAAAAAAAATTTAAGTGGGATTGTCAGTCCTATAGAGCTAATGCATTAGTTTTGGAATCATAACTTCCGCAGAAGTATTGCTTTGCCATGTTAGCCCTTTTTCCCCAGGTATGGGAACCAACATAGCATCTAAATGAAACAAATTTGAAACGAAAATGATATCTAATTATTTAATTATATATTGTTGAAGTTTTTAAATGCCTAAATTTTCCAGCAGATGGCGAAACTATTTTAAAACTTTATCAATAAATAATTAAATAGCAGGATGTTATTTTTTTTTCAATTTTTAAAAAAATTGATGTTATGATGATTCCCATACCTGGTGAAAATGGGATAACATGGCAAAGCGATTCTTTTTTCAAAAGTTGTGATTTCAAAATTAATGCCTTAGCTCTATGGGACTGACAATCCCTCTTAAGAAGGCATTTTGGATATCAAATAAACATATATTTCTAGCGTTATAACTAAGGAGTTAATTAAAAATTGTCATTATAAGCAAGATAATATATGTCTATAGGCGATTCAAGGAGTTGTTTTTGTAAAGAAAGCTGTCGTAATCAAGTTGGAGGCCAGGTAAACTGAGGTTTCTAGACTAATGACTTGGACCATTGTTGTACGAACTCAATAACTTTAACCCATAAGAAAGTATACTAAATAACTAATTATTTAAAGACAAAATGGTTTAATTCATTCTTGTGGTTAAACTGCAGTTTACCAGCCTATGGAACTGTATTTGTTGTTAAGCCATTGAGCTAGAAGGGAAACTGGAGTGAATTGTCAGCGAGCCGAAAACAAACTCACCCCCTCAGCGAACCAGGACTATTTTCCCTACACTTGTATGCAATGCTTGTATGAGACCCCTCTATCATATTGACTTGGGCTCCTAAATGTATTTTAACATTTTTAGTTCGAAAGAAATTAACTTTCTTTAACTTTAAATTCCAACTTTTTTAAGAAATAACCCATGTGGATCACTAACTAAGAACCAGCGACGACGAACCCAATAGCGAAATAGGCAAGTTTCTAGGTTTTCTGCCCGGTTCGCTTCTGCTGCAGTGCCGTGTATTCCTAAGCGTTTCGTTATTGAACCGGCTCGTTTGCTTCCCTGTTCAGTGAATCACACACCTCACTCCACTAAGCAGATTACTTGTCAGATTAATTAGCGCTCGGAGTCTTTCTGTGGGCCTCCTACAATTCTAACTGTAAGTTTATTGAAAAATCTACTACAATTTCAATGATTTTACGCCTATCCTTTGAACAGTAGTTAATTAAGAAACTCACCTGCAGATCCTAAGGCCAATACATACAAGGCAGATCCACTCTGGTTTATTAAAAAGGGAATCATGTACTAGAAAAAAAATAAATCTAATAAAAAAAGAAGTTAAAATCGGACATTAAAAAACTATGAGTGTGTAACACTACACGACTTTCAATTACCACTCAACAAATCAATACATTTAAAGGTAATTATGAAACCCATTGATAAGGTAATTTCAATAACTTTAAAACCTAAAAAGTTCCATGACATCTAACCTTTGTGCATGTACAATTTTCTCAAAATCTTTAGAGTGATGTCCGACAAGTCTGGGAACTTATGTACCAAATTTGAAATCTGTAGCTTTTATAATTCAAGCTGTAGAGTGGTTTCAGACAAACAGACGGAACAATGTTTAAAAAAACCTTTTTTAGAATCAGCACCCTCCAAAACGTGTAGAAAACACTAAATACACAATACTTTTATTGAGATACACAATACTTTTTGGGTCACCGAGTTAACCCCTCGCCAGGCTCGGTTGCAGTTGTTCTGAATTAATCATGTAGATGGGTGTTCTATGAATACGCTAGCTTGAAGTAACAACATTTATTTAATTAACATTAGTAAATATAACGAGTGTATAAATAATTCAGTTAACATAAAATTAACAATAATTAGCGGCTGCGATGCTCGATCAACGAGCGATCCCGGGGCTGCAGCATTGCCGAAGAGAAGAGAGAGTTCACAAGCAAGCAGTCAGTTTTTATACGTCCAGTGCCAGTGTTGCCACATAAAGCTAATAAACGTGGTTGGAAGATGTTGTCGAACAAACACTGCATCGAGAAGTAGCGCAATGTTGCCACATTCACATATATTGTATTAGGCAATTGAAAGCAAAAATGTGGTGCTCCCACTTTTAGTTGGGACAGTTAATGCAGAATTGAATAACTGTGTTTGTTAGCATTAAGGATTTACAATTGTCTATAATGGTGCACCTCACAGAACTATTCTAAAGACAATGAAGGTAAAGTAATAATCCCTCGTTAGAGGGCGCTTCTGTTCTATAGCCTCATCAGGGGTGCAGGTATTGGACAGTACTCACATATATAGTTTTAAAACATCATTTCACTTAAAACATTTTGTTAAACAATTAAAAATACTACATAATTATTTTTGTAACAATAATTGCTATAAAAATAGAATCTGCATCCATGAAAGGTAAATCTATATATATACTTCAAAGAGTTAGTTAAACCATTTATATCCCAAGAACAGTCGGAAGGATTTTAGTGATCTCCGCTTTGTTGGATTTGTCCCAAGTAGCAGAATAAATATTAAAATATTAAACAGTTTCAAGAAATGACTTATATTATGCACTAAAAGTATTCAATAATATTTATGCTAAAGCTTTTTTAAGGTTGGATGCTATCCGACATTCAAATATCACAACTCGGAATTTCCCCCTCTTTGCAATAGCAACAAGCCTTAGCAAGAAGGACCAACAGTGCTAATAGTTGTATGGCGTTAGGCTCGCTTTTCGGCCTATGTTTAGGCTGTCTCAGCTTGATTTTGTTTAGAAGTAAAGGTACATGAATAAAATTCTACAGTTAAGTTTAGTTTTTGTTTTAATTATTGTCACACTAGAGCTACACGAGGGCTATTGGCGACGGGCAGAACCACAGACAAGTGACGAGCCGACACCGGAGTAGGCACCCAACGCAACCGTTCAGAGCGACATTGTACGCAGCGTTAGGACTTTGAAGGATATTTAACATGCACTCCCTCTACACTGGCTATTATTCGTCGGACATTTTTTTGCTACACGGGCCGTTTATAGGTCGGCAGTTAATTCTACAGTTAAACGGTGTGGTTTCATTGACTAGGGATCGGACACGTTCAAATTGCACAAAAATTGTCTCCCAAAACTAACATGGGAGATGTAGTTGTTTATTTAGTTTACTCAGGGCGGGATTTCTAAATAGGCTAAGTTAAGTAGCCTAGAGTGGCGAATTTTTGGGGGCGGCAAATTTTAAGACCCATTAAAGCGGCATTCAGCATAAAAAATATTATAAAGATATGAATATTATTAAGAAAGAAAACAAATAAATTACATTAATGTGTAAACTGTAAATGTATCTATAGTACTAATATTTCGTAGCAAACATGGTCGCTGCAAAGGCAATTGCACCCCCCCTCCTCGCGGATTTCAAAGTTGAAAGAAAAATAGTAGAACAGTTTTAAAAAATTCGCCTATTTTGCTTTAGTGTGTAAAGGTACATAGATGAGTCTAATATGTGTATGTATTTTAAACAGCACATACCACCCTATTTTGCAGCAAACCAGCTACCTTTCCCCAAAGGGGGAGAACATTGACAGGGGCGGCAAATCAATCGTAGCCTACAGTCGGCAAATCTTTAAATCCGGCCCCGAGTTTAGTAAAGAGCCTTTTTCATTTATTAAATCCAAAGCAAACGATAAAAGATTTTCCCTCTTTCAGTTTATTTTTTACTGCAATTTATAATATCACAAAATCCAACTATCGTCAATGTATCAAAGAAATACAGCCACAACGTTTCTTTTGAATATGTCTCAGAATGCAGTGCTTCCTTGAGAGCTCTATGTCATATTGCCCAGCATGCACTGCTTCCCTGAGGGCACCTACGTCATATGGTATAGCTAAATAATATAGAGTTTAGTAAAAATTTTATTAAGATTATGAAAGAAATATAATATAAAATAGTGTAATAGAAGGAATTTTACTTTTGTGTTTGTTCCAAGGAAGTATAGTTCTGCCAACCACTGACTTAGAGGATTGTCCCGCGATACATTTTCTATTCCTTTACTCCCATGGCGTAACAATGGTGTGGTGAATCCCCAAAGAGCAGCAACTATTATCAACCAAATGACTGAACCTGAAAAAATCCGAAATTTATATGATGAAACACTAGTCGAAACTGATTTGGTTGGTTGGTTGGTAGACATATATTTTCAGGCTTGTGTGCTTGGTCACAGAGACCCGCTTATAAATCTTCGTCAAGAAGGACGGACACGACATACACACACATACAAGACAGATGCTGCCATCTATCGCCACCTCCACAATTTAGACATGTCCCTGAAGGTGAGGGAAATAGTCTCCAGGGACCCGTGGGAAACTGCACAATGGCCGCCCACAGGACTTTCGGACCCAACAGATTTAACGAGCACGTACTCCGCATATACTCGGTGGGTCTTCAGTGGTACCGGGACTTGAACGCGGGACCTTCCGATCTCGAGACGCTGACCACTAGGCTCCCTACAGCCCCAAACTGATTTTCTCAATATCTTAATGCTTAAAAACACTAAACTTCACTCCCTAATGCCTTAAAACAGGGGTTCCCAACCTGTGGTAAGTGGGAAAATTTCAGGTGATACACGTGAGTGATGTGAACAACATGATATGCTATTAATAGCTTCTGTACGCATGAGCAGTGAGCACACAAACATATTACTCATTATTTTAAACATAGAAGCAGACTAAGTGTTGAAGAGGACTTAAGAGTGAAGATAAGTTTCATTACTCCTAATGTTGATATTTTAATCACAGGCAAACAACAACAAGCTTCGCACTAAAGACTGTAAAAGTATATTTTGTATGATGATTAATATATTTGCTGAGTTTGTACTATATTTTTATTTGTATAATTTTAGACCTATGGGTAATAAATAAAAATGTAAATTAATACAATTTAAATTTTTTTTACAATTTTTGTTAAGAATTTTTGTTAATTCAATACAATTTTAATTAAGTTTCGATAACTATTGAAGTTACAGTTCTTCCACAGATTATAATTTGCTGCTCAAATTTTATAAGTGGTGTTTTACACATCGAAATATTTTTTCTGATTAGCTCAACAAAAAAGACATTTTTACAAATGAAAATGTTAAATGCACTTCTCTATTGCATGAAAGCCGAGCCTTTTAGCCAGTATAAATATTCATTCAAGACTTGTTTATGGTATATCGGATAGATATAATACTCACCAAAGCCTAACATAGCTTTAGAAAAAGTTATGTGCTTTTAAAGAAGATAACCATAAAAAGCGGTGATTGACACAAGGATTCAATAGTTGCCCCCTAGACAGGCACAAATGCGGTTTAAATTGTGAAAATTAAAAACTTGGACATATTTTCGATAAGGAAGAAACAAAAAAAAGTAGATAAATTCAAATATTTAACAGACAACAAGCATTCCATCTCATCGATAGTTGGGGAAAGTAAGCAAAGCAAAATGAAAATGTTTGGAAGTTTGCCGACTTCGACTACCTAATTTCAACCTTGTTACCGTAACAGAGTTTCACCACAACTAAATTTTGCCAAGTAATATCAAAAATATGTAAATACTAGCAATTGTTTGGAAAGAGAGTGTATTTTTAAAATAACCACCATTATAATCTAATTTATAATCTGTCATGAGTATAATTTTGATAAATATTCTAATTATTGGCCACATTTGAAACAGGTGAATCCTTTCTTTTAACTAAATCCTGTTGGCAACAATATCATTACTTTCGTTTTAAAACATGCAGATGTCGCCTCGTTCGATAAACATGGTGACTGTCTGCTAAGAAAATAACAACAGCCCAAAAAAACATCTATTGCTTTGCTTTATTTTCCAAACAAATGCGGCAATCGCAAGAAATAATCACAGTCCGACGATCGATTATTTCTTACAAGTTATTTCGATACATCAGCCGTTGTTTTCACGAGTAATAATGCGCGTAATTAAGTGGTTTCCCGTCTTGTGTCCGAGATGATCCCTCCATCTACCTCACAATGCGAAGGGATTGTGGAAGAGGGGCTATAAACTGAATTATGTCTCTGAGTGGGACTGAAAGGTCCAAGTTACTCGGCCACCGGCGCCAAAGAAGTAACAGTGATCCGCAAGCGACCGCGTTACTGCTCGCGCAAATTCGGCGGGATGAAGGTAAGTCATAATTACCCATACTTTGATTGCAATGTTTGCTAGGCAATTCCAGGGTGCAGGACGTCGGAGAAATCGCTAAAAAATTTCACCGTATAACCTAAGTTTCTTGAAATAATAACTCTTAGTTAATCAGAATTCATTGTGAAATGCTTGTCACCCATGTCTGTATAGAGTTATGCAAAAAGAATTTAGGAAAAAAATTGACTTAAAAAAAATCCTAATAATGTGTCTAACGTAAAAAAATTATTCTTCCGACTCATGAATTATTATTTTTAAGAAAAATTTATACATTTTCAGAAATATTGTAGTGCAGGTCCTAGCCGGTCTGTTCAGTTTGCCTCTTTTAGAGAACTTGAAAATATAAAGTAGAATGTTTACCGCATTTGGAAATTTTTATTATTTGGCATTGTAATGCAAATCCTCAAATTGAGACCGTCCATTATTTCATAGCTGTTCAGAAATTCTTTTTGTATCGCATAACTCCACACTTCCACCGATCTGGGTGAGCACCGAAAAATATTTTTTTACTCTGAAAATGTTTAGTTACTAACCCAAAACATTGAGTATGATTTAAAAACTGACACCGTGGAATTGCCTTGCTTCGATTGTAAAGAGTAGCTAATACATACAACGTTTTAGTAATTTTATGTCCTTTTAAAATTGTATCAAAACTCCTGAAAATTTTCCTGATATTTGATGCCAAAAAGTATATAATGCACTTGCATGTCAAAATAATAATTGTACAATTGGTTATCTTTATCTTAATAATTATGTGTACTGTATAGATTAAAATAATATATAATTGTCCATAAAGAATATTTTAGAATGTCGGTTTGTAGTTAGTAAAGTTATTATAGTATATTTCACTAAATAAAATTAATTATGATTTATTTGTTTTCTGTAAATTTGCACACAGATATACAGCATACGTCCAATTACATTTAAACTTCTCTCGTAAAAAATGTAGTGGCTTGCAATAGGTAAATAGTGTGTATGTGCACAAAGATTTTTCATAAATGCCTATTTAGCTAAAATTAAGCAAAAATTCACGTAATGCAAAATCACTTGAAAATCAATCATGAAATACCTTAAAACTAAACAAAGAAATCCATAATTCCACCATTTTTTACACTGATTTATCACTTGAGTTAAACTGCCTGTCACAAGCCAAGCGCTGCTTATTATACTAAACCCATTGTTTAACCTTTAAAGAAGGCTGATTGCTGACACGATCCTTAGCATTTCCTGATTGGTATATATTATCAACCACCCAGGCATTGTTACAATGGTACCCAAAGTACTCAAATCTCTTCACAGAGTAGTTGTCACGTTCACACAGAGTACATGAAAAGAAATGTCTTAATTCTAATGACGTGCCCTACAAAGAGGGTCATCTTTTACACCTATGATGGTCAGGTGTCTATTAAGGCCACACAAGAGCTCGTTCGTTCAGCGACGTCTGTACGCCATATCAAAAACTGGTTATTGGAGCAGTTTTTGCTGGATGAGCTTTTTCGAGTCGACCTGAAAACATCTGGCTCCTTTTTGCTGTTCGAACGGCTGCTCCAATCAGAACGAAGTTCAGTCGTGACGTCACGTTGTCACGCCTGTTAAACTTGTGATGTCACGCATGACGTAGCCGTTCTCTCGTTGACGTTTTTGCTGTCCCAAAAGTTGTTCGACGAGCGACGTTCGTACCGTGTGATAAGGGCTTTACAAGCACAGTGACCTGTTAGTAAAGCACAATTCTCTTTCCCACTAAGCCTATGTAATTCTTTGGCTTTCCGCCATGGAGCACTCTGATTCAATTCCCTAATCAGCTTTTGATCGGCTGACAGCTTCCAATTTGTAAAGTTATAGGTCTGGCACAGCCGTCTCACAGTCTTTCTGGCAAAATTATGTGGATGACCTAAACAAGCTCAGACCTTATGAAAGCGGTCTTGGATCTTGCTTTTACTAAAATGTCAGCCATTTCATTTTCTTCAATCCCTCTGGGAGAATAAAGACACTTTATTAATTATGAAAGCGTCTTGGATCTTACTTTTACTAAAATGTCAGCCGTTTCATTTTCTTCAATCCCTCTGGGAGAATAAAGACACTTTATTAATTATGAAAGCGGTCTTGGATCTTGCTTTTACTAAAATGTCAGCCATTTCATTTTCTTCAATCCCTCTGGGAGAATAAAGACACTTTATTAATTATGAAAGCGGTCTTGGATCTTGCTTTTACTAAAATGTCAGCCGTTTCATTTTCTTCAATCCCTCTGGGAGAATAAAGACACTTTATTAATTATGAAAGCGGTCTTGGATCTTGCTTTTACTAAAATGTCAGGCGTTTCATTTTCTTCAATCCCTCTGGGAGAATAAAGACACTTTATTAATTATGAAAGCGGTCTTGGATCTTGCTTTTACTAAAATGTCAGCCGTTTCATTTTCTTCAATCCATCCGGGAGAATAAAGACACTTTATTGAGGCGCACAGAGTTTGATATAGGTACATCAATAGTACACAGGGAAAAAAACCTTCCTCGATTGGAAACCTGTCCATATTGATGTGAGTCTGGCTGTCGAGTAGGGGGATCGGAAACCGTTTTCTCCCTTTGTTCTTCTCCCGGGGTTCAAGCCATTTGTTTATTATACAAGTTTTACATAGTTGCTATTTTTATTATTAAATCTGTATTTTGATAAATAAAATATCTATTCAAGTTATTTTGCAAGAATATTGACATATTTTACAAGAATAAAAGAAAGTATGCTACTAACATACATACTACCTTAATTTCTAAATTAAAAGTACATTATGTTAGATTATTACATCAGAAAATATTAAGATTCTTAAATAAATTAAGAATCTGGTCTCTTCACACCAGTTTAGGCGATGACTCGCTATCTTCACTTATGATTGGCAGGACAGGCCCCCCCCCCCCCCCCCTTAGGAGATGTGAGATTATTATGTCATGTACAGACATATAGAACTGAGATAAGAGCCCTCATACACTCTTTGTAGAAAAGTGGCCCCCCATATAAAATATTATAACTTTTGTTTCCAGGTTTTGTTTGCAAGGCAGCACACTCGAATGCTGAGAATGGTCTCAAAACCACAGGCCGCAGCACAAGCTTCCAGATCCTACGATGTAATAGCCCTTTTTAATAAGCAACGAATATACAGTCGAACTCGTTTGCAAGGTGTACAAAGAGACCGCAACTTTTACTCGTTAAATCCAAGTGCTCGTGAAAAACGAGTCTCCAAAAAAGAGAAAAGAAATATGTTCTTACCACAACGTCATAGTCACTTTTATTTTAATCGTATGCTTCCAGTAACTTCTTTTTGTTCTTTAGCAGCGTTGAAACATTATAAGATGACAATCCATACTTTTTGAACATAGGCTATCTACAGTTTTAGTTATGTCTTCCAACTCCCGTAGAATCACCTTCTCGCCATCGGTTAAACTATCCGCTTCGACATTTCCCCATAAAAATTTGAAAAGGTTGTCGATGAATTCAAGTCAAAGAATGACCCACTGCCACTGACCAACGTCCCCAACCAATATGATCCGGTGTACTCTTTCTGTTGTTAGAATCCTTTCCTCATCCTGCTCCATTACAAAAAAAAACACCTGTTGAACCCCGTTTTTTACCATTCCTCCTATTCGTAGTGAGGTGAGAAGGGGAGTACCAAGAGGGTGAAGGGAACTTTTTCAAGAAAAGAGTTAGCTTCTATACTGAAAGCTTGGTGGGAAAAAGATAAAAAAAAAGTATTCCTCATAACAAGGACGTACCCAGGATCTGATTTAGGGGAGGGCAGGTCGTATTTGGGGCCCCCCCTAATTTCTTAATTTTGGACGACCATTGGGTGGTCGTAAGTGAATTTTCCTTTTAACCCTTCCCCCCCCCCCCCCCCGCGTTATTCTGAGAATCTTGTTAACTTATTTTAATATACTTTTATAAAAAGATAACATAAATACAAATATAATTGATAAAAGAAAAGGTAATTATTCAAAACACATAGGTTACACCACCTAAAAACTTTACAATTTACTATAGTCAAGTGTTATCACGTAGACCTGTGCTTAAAATAATAATGTAAACGTTTATCTGAAGTAGTTTAATTAAGATACAAGTTAGAGACACACACGTGCATACTACTTCTTGCCTTGTGACATTCTGCACAGGGCTAAAGGCAAAACCTTTTAATGGACCCTACTCGAAAGGATGATATAAAATTTAATCATGATCATAAAATGTTAGGTATAATAGTGCATATTTTCTTGTCAATTATATTTATTTTCACTCTCCAATTGTTTAGAAACATAAAAAATAGGTTTTAAACATTCAATTGTGCAACCAGTTTATTTGCAATTGCCGCAACCAGCCTGTGCGTTCTCTCGAAGGGGTGCTCGATTACTTACTGTGCCTTTAAAAAGTGTCCTATACTTATAACATTTGTGGCCTGACCTCCAGAAAATTCGGGCCCCCCTGCAAAATATCCAATAAATCAAGCATTACACTTCTATATCTATATTTCTAAGAAATCATGCATTCAAGTTCGTTGTAACATTTACATTGATCTTGAATGCACGTAAAATTTGTTAAAACAAATATTTTTTTTACACAATTACTTAATTTCAAGTTTCTATCTTTTTTAAAGATTATGAAATCTTCGATTTTAATGTTGTGAGAATCTAATTTGTCTAAAAAGTATGTTGATTTTTAAAAAAATTTGGAGCCACTTTTGTAATATCTAAGGGCCCTCAGGGACCAATAAGTGGGCCCAATTGGGATCATAATATGCCCAATTTGAACAAAATAGGTAGGCCTCTCTCTCTCTCATATATAATATATATTAATAAGGGCCTTCAGAGGCAAATTGGGCCCGATTTGAACAATATGTAAGCCCTTTTATAGAATATATATAGGGCCTCTAGGGGTGGCAAAGTGGGCCCCACTAGGCCAGATTGGAGACGAATGGGCCGTAATTTAAAAAAAGTGGTACCCTTTTATATATAACATATACAGGGGCCCCCAAAGGCCAAGTGGGCCCACTTGGCCCTTTTTTAGGGGAGGGCAGCTGCAACCCCCTGCCCTATGGTGGGTACGCCCTTGCCTCATTAAATCCAGGGTTTGCTTGCAACAAGCGATTTTCTTTTGAACCAAACAAATTTTTATGTTTACCTCAGTAAATCCGGGCTTGCTATAAACGAGTTCGACTGTATTATTATTCCACTTTCAGACATACTTTGAGAAAAAATTTTGCAAAGTTTAGACAGAGAGAAAATTTAGCCTCGAATTAATTTACTGCAACAACCTTATAAAAGAAGTAAAAAATACTGTTTTTATATTAGTGTGCCATAAAAATAAATAATTTATATCTAATTTTTTTGCGTCAACTAGCTACTTCGTAAGATTACGGTTTACTTATCCTTTGAAATATGAATATTTGAAGCATACATTAAAAAATATGTGTAACATTAATACAGGTAGTAATCAATATTTGTGTAATACTTGATCTCCATTTTTCGTCAGCAGGGAATTATTTATTGTCTCGTGTAAACTAAAACTAAACAAAAGTGGACATGAATTAATTTATATTTTCATTCATTACATTTTTGAATAGATCATTAAACATTTAGGACACTCACACAAATGGAAATTATTATTATTATTACTTTTACTAATTATGTTCAGCCTCTTTTGCATGCAAAAAAGTTGGAGGGGTTTTAGCCACTTTTAATATATTGAGAATGATGGCAGCTATAATAGTGTAACACAAATTGGCATTAAAATACCGACATTTTGGAAGTTGGAGTTTATGCTTAGCATGTTTTAAAATGAGTGTAAAGCTCTGTCGATGTTGCTAAGGATCATCGTTACAAGTCCAAAGAACATCACTAAGATTCCAGGTTTTGTAGGGTAATTTTTAATTTGACTTTTCCAGTCCTGGGGTGGGGTTTGACGGAGTCCATATTTGGTGTTAATTTCCCACTTGGCTTCGAGCTCTACACTGAGCTTTAGCTTTCTATAGTATTCTCATCTACCAAAAAAATTAAATGTCCTACCCTGATGAAATTAATGTAATAATTTCAATTATAGTATTGGAAGTGAAATTATGTGTTGTTGTTGTTGTCTTGTCTATGGATAGGTTGAGGTATTAGATGTAACCGTGTGTGTTCCACACAGCCTCAGCAATCTGAAGGCAGTTTTGGGAGTAAAGGTCATCTAGCAGAGAGTCACTAATCTGTTGCATTTTTGCAAGGATGGCTGGACATGAGAAAATGTGTGTTGAACTTAGTTCTATGTCGAGGCAGATTTTGCGGGTGGGGTACTTTCTGGAGCCGTCTGGCTGGATTTTCATTCCCCCCAGATGTCCAGTTCTCAGTCTAGTTAAGGTGTTTGCTATTGTTCTGCTAGTTGTTAATTCACAGATTTGGTTCTATAACTTGATGGTCGTATCCCTGAATTTTGATTTTGCCACTGAGTTGATGTCGCTGAGTGTGAAAATTATGTGTTATATGTTGGTTTTACACAATGAGCGGGTTAGTAGCTCACCCTGGTGATAAGTTCCGAGTTAATAAAAAATAATTAATAAGTTCGAATTCAGGAATACTACTAGCAATAACCACACTCATTGGAAAGGATACTAAAAGAATAATTAATTTAAAGCATGCCAATATAATTTTATATTTGACTTTTATTCTTTTCCTTTATACCGTTTTTAAGATATAGACACGCTTACTCCGAATTTTGTCGCTAAGAGCGCTGTAAACTTTACTCTACTACTGTCGCTTTACTATACTTATACTTAAATTATAATATTTTTATTTCTAATGGCAGTTATTGGACAGTTACAGTAATTCAAACAATGCGAACAGAACAAGAAAGAAATCACTGCAACAAAGTCCATCAACTTATCTTGTCTCTCGCCTCCCAGTAGCGCTCTGAGAGGGTACTCTTCCGTAGGGCAGAACATCGCAGGAGGTGGGCAGAGTCCATCTCCTCTCCAAGACTGCACAGAGGGCAGATGGGCGAATTAGCAACATTGATGCGAAGCAGATGCTTTCTTAGGCAATCGTGCCCAGGCGAAATTCAGCAACTGCTCTATGTCTTGGACCATTTCGTAGCTTTGGGATGGCATTTCCCCAGGATTTGGTGGAGGTACGATTGAATAGGTCTTTCTGAGCTTGAGCTCTGATAGCTGTTTTGACGAGGCTTTTAGCTGTGTCAAAATCTGCTTTAGCTGTGTTTAAATTATAATATTATAAATGCTATACAAGGAACAAAATCTGGGAAACATTTATTCAGAATCTATCGTTGTTTTGTACTTAAAGTTGTGAATTCATACTCTAGGCAGTACAATCCACAAATCTTAAATAAAATGGAAATAGATTTTAAAAAATTACGAGTATGATGCTATATTTTCATCATCTAAGTGATAAGTGCAAATACTTGTTATTATAATTGATAATCTAATTTTTTAAGAATTGTATGCTAGTACATAACAGTCAATTATTTTTTTAATCTTTACTCTTTTATTTTTTTTTTATCAAACTGTATTTTGACATAGAACACTGGGTTTATTCACAATTTGTTTTTATTCTTATTAAACGAAACCCAATATACAACTTTAATATTTGTACCTTCATTATTCAGGGTGGTAACAGAACCTGGAAAACCTGGAAATCAGGGAACTTTTTAATTCTGGAAATATCAGGGAATTCTCAGGGAATTTTTTAAATTTTGCTAAATATCAGGGAATTTTTCCATTTCGGATTATTTAAACAGTAGGTTTAGGTTGTTCTTGCAATCACTATACTAGCGGACACTTCTTGATCAAAAGAAAATATTCTGGTTGGTCCGATTGGCCTGAACCAGAGCTACGAAAGTAAACTCGACTCTCTTCCTATTATGCAGAGGCAAAAAACTGTCAATTATTATCAAACGCCAAATATGCTCCTAAGTCCCAACGCTGTGTACGATGTCGCCCTTAACGGTTGCGTTGGGTGCTACTCAGGTGTCGGCTCGTCACTTGACTGTGGTTCTAAATTACGCGCCCGTCGCCAATAGCCCTCGTGTAGCTCTAGTATGACGATAATTCAAACTAAACTAAAAAGTAATTGTAGAATCAGGGATTTTTTTTTATGAAAGTATCAGGGAAATCATGGAAATTGTTGCGAGTTAATTAGAAAAAACTATATTTCAGTGGAAGCAATAAAGCTATTAAATCTAACGTGGAAAAATCATTTATTAAAAGACTAACATTTTGCAATTATGACAGAGAACTCTTTTCAGAGAACTCTCCGGTTGCCCGCACTAGATTGTCTCATCGGGCGGCGCGTACCACCGGTGGCCCGCACTAGATTGTGCTATTAGTCGCTGAAAATTAAAATAATAAAAATGTAACTTATTTTCATTAAAAACATTTTTAATTACAATTATAATTAATAACGGACCACACACATAAGTTTGGTTCAATAACTCAAATTCCACAAAATTAGCATAATAATTCTACATTGTTCTATTTATAACATCATTATTCATTATTTTTTGTGTAATTTTTTAAAACATTTCAAGCACTACTGAGTTGTACTGTATTACTAAGCAAACATAAAGCGCGTGTGTAGGTGTGAACAGGCATAAATCAAGAGCCGCCGGATAAAGCGCGGCATTTATTTGAGCGCCGCCTTACTTACGCCGGCTACCGCCTTTTTACGCCGGCGTGAACGTGTTATTATTGAAGTAAATACTTTAATGACAAAATTTTTATTTCGATCTGCCATGATCCGAAGTCTGATGCTCCGATATCGCTAGAAAATTGCTTCGGATACCAGCTCAAGTAATCGTTCTGTCAATGGACCGATGTCCAACTTACCAGTTTTTAATTTAAGGTTAGAAATACACTCATGTCCAGAATTATCTTGACGTGAATTTTTTTTCTGATTATTTTTTTTTTATTTCTTGAAATTTACTTAGAAACTTTTAAAATACTTTTGACGATTTGTATCTTGTATTACATTCTCGCCTATAAATATCGTCTTGATTGTTATTAGACGTTGCCCAAATATGCATCGGTAGTTGTGGTACGTCACCGATCTGACTATTAAAATCTTCAAAACTTTTTCCAGTAAGAAATAATCACAAAATGATTTTATTAGGATTTAAAGCAAAAAGAGTAGTTACCTAGTAAAAATTATTTTAAGGAAATATTTTTTAAAAATAGTGTCGAAAAATCGCAAATTGACCACTTTTTGTAATATTCCTTTACATGTCTCACGAAACATCAGTTTACAGTCATATTCGTAACCAAAGACAACTTGACATGTCTACGAAATATCGTTTACAGTCATATTCGCCAAAAATTATGTCTCACGAACATCAGTTTACAGTCATATTTGTAACCAAAGACAACTTTATCTCTTTTCTAAGTCAAATAAAAGCTTAGTGTGTTACATACTAACTGTTATTGGTCGTTTTCTTTCACTGGTAGATATAAACATTGTTATCAATAATGTCAGGTAACTCGTAAAACGATTTTCTCCTGTAGGTTGTTTTCTCAGCAACGGTACTATACTAAAGGCAAAACAACTTCTACCGGGAACGTGTGTAGAAAAGAAAACACCGAACAGAATCTCGTAATAATGCAATTAAATGCATTTCAACACGATAAAATAATTATTTCTATGAGAAAAAAAACTCATTATAGTAGAAGTTTAAAAAAATGTTTATGTAAATTAAATAAAGGTCCAGTGCATCTGTCACTGCATTTGTTAACATTTATTTGTTATTTGTGAACAGTTATTTACAATTATATATAAAATCTCAATAAAATACGAAATTATTGTTAGGAACTCTTGGAAAGTGGCATTAAATAAACTTCTAATTCCTTTGTAGTTTCAAACAAGTTACTTTATTTTTAATACAATTTTAAATTCGACTTTTTTCTATGTCAATGAAAAAAAGTTTCAATGTAAAAGTTTTTATTAATCTGGATGAACTTGAGGGGAAAAAAATTAAAAATGAAATAACATTGGAATAACTTACTTCATAATGAAATCTTAGGCCGATTGCTTTATCAAATAATAACCTCTAAAATACTTTGAAATGTTTGCTCATCTCTTCTCATTTTGTTCTAAATGCTTGGGGTAAATATCACGATTTTACCTTTATAAATTTGCAAAATATTGTTAAACATTTCAGGTTCAGGTTTTTAAAGAAACAACAGAAAGGGATGAAAAATGTATCCAAGAAATTAACAGGTGTAAAAAGAGACAAAACCTATCTCGTGCAAGACATTTTAAAACGGCACTGCGAGTTGTAAGCATTGGTTCAAAAAAAAGATATGTATTCCCCACCACGAAATATTAAGAAAAGCCTTGCACTACAGAAAGGACCGCGGGACTGGGGAGCCCAGTTGGTTAGGCGCTCGCCTGGCATGCGAAAGGTCCCAGGTTCGGGTCCGGACATCGCCAAAATAACTGCCGACCTATAAACGGCCCGTGCAGCCAAAAATGTCCGACGAATAACACCCCGTGTAGAGGTAGTGCACGTTAAAATACGCTCCAAAGTCCCAACGCTGCGTACGATGTCACCCTTAACGGTTGCGTTAGGTGCCAACTCAGGTGTCGGCTCGTCACTTGAGTGTTGTTCTAAAATATGACGCCCGTCGCCAATAGCCCTCGTGTAGTTCTAGTGCGACGATAATTAAAACTAAACTAAACAAAAAGAACCGCATTTTAAAAGTATTCAAATGAGAGGCGTCCACTTATTTGATTTTGTGAGTATTATTCTCAGAATAAAAGGAGAAAATCTTAGTACTCGTTTTTAAGATTATTATTTTTAACAAGAATTTCAAACTTGAGATTTCCACGCATTTCATTTTGAGAGTATTATTCTCAGAAAAAAAATGAGAACAACTTCGTTCGAGAGTTTCATTTTTAACAGTGTGTTTTTAAACAGTTATGGATCCATTTCATTTTCTTTTTCCTGAAGCTACTGGTAAAAAGACAACCGGCAGCATGAGAACCGGCTCGCTGAGTTCCAATTCCAGAACTCCCATCAGTACGACTCCTATGGAGGTCAAGCAGCAAAGTTCTCGACTCTCGGTGTTAGGAAGACTATTCAAACCTTGGAAATGGAAAAGGAGAAAGAAAAGCGACAAATTCGAGCAAACCTCAAGAGGTAAGTTGCCAAAAATGATTTCAAAGTAAACGTTGTTTTTTAATTAAAAAAAAATTCATTGTTTTATGGGTGCATTATAATTTACATACAATATTGTTTAAGAAATATAATTTGATTGTGAATTATGGTATTAAGAAGGACTGTCAGTTCCATAGAGCTAATGCATTAATTTTGGAATCACAACTTTTGCAAAAGAATTGCTCTGCCATGTTATCCCATTTTCACCAGGTATGGGAATCATCATAACATCAATTTTTAAAAAAATTAAAAAGAAAAGAACATCCGATCATTTAATTATTAATTGATAAAGTGTTAAAATAGTGTCGCCATCTGCTGTATATTTTCGGCATTTTAAAACTTCAAAAATATATAATTAGATAACTAGATATCATTTTCGTTTCAAATTTGTTTCATTTCGATGTTAAAAAGGGCTAATATGGCAAAGCAATACTTCAGCGGAAGTTATGATTCCAAAACTAATGCATTAGCTTTATGGGACTGACAATTTCTCTTAATGTTGATATATATAAAAGGAAATGTCCTGACTCACTTATAAATGTCCATCCCAAACTATTAGAGGTACGGAGACCAAATTTTAGGAACTTATTCATTTTGTACTGAAGGCGTCATTTAAGAAGCGATTTTTCGAAATTCGAACCCAAACTGGTATATGAGGGCAAAACGTAGGCCGATTTCTCCATAGGAATAGCATTGAGCATTGCTATAAACTTTTAATTTATACTTTTTGTTTTCTAATTTGAAAGAAATTTCAGCGTGTTCAATGTGAGTTAAAATTAAGTATAATTACGAGAGCACTTGAGTTTAATTTGTAGGATTGTTATTTGAATATCATAATTATATTTATAGATTTAAAAATTTTATTTTTTCTTTATGCTTATCAACTGTTCAACTCTTTTTTGGGTATCGCTATGATGGATCTATAATGGCCGATCTGCTCATTGGCGACTTTTGACGAGCTAGAAAATTCAAGTTAGTTTTGCTCTACCTATGGTGTTATATGAAATGTGAGGTGAAGAATGTTTACCCCATTTTGGTATTTTTGGTGCCTGTTAACATGAAGCAAATCGACAAATTGAGACCAGCCATTATATTAGCTGTTCCTTTCCTGATTCTTAATTGTTTCCTGGGACAGGTTTTTCTCTGTTTCTTGAAACTTGCAAATTTAATTGCGTCCTATGGGAAAGCCCTCAAACTCCTGGAAGGTCCTGGATGCAATCGGACATCCACTTTTTAAAAAAAAAATTAATGCTGATATCAGAATGGAAGGAGATTATAATATCCTGACGGGGTGCTGATCAGTAGACATAAAATAAAAGTTT
The DNA here is from genome assembly GCA_019343175.1 of Oedothorax gibbosus. NCBI lineage: Eukaryota > Metazoa > Arthropoda > Arachnida > Araneae > Linyphiidae > Oedothorax > Oedothorax gibbosus. The sequence continues at coordinate 31,677 of JAFNEN010000656.1, read as the reverse complement.
ACATGAAAGACAAATCACTGTTATTAAGGGTACACCCCTGCAACGCTTAGTTTATAAATCTAGTTTATTTATAAAAGCATCTAATTTTTTGACATTTTTGGTGTTCTTTTATCTGTAGTATAAAGAGTAACATGTAAAATAAATACAATAAATTTGATTTATTTCAATATGTTTTTAAATGCTTTATTATTATTACAGTATTAGAAAGAAAAATTTCCTCCCGTGTAACTAAAGAAGAATTGATCAAGAGGGGTGTTCTGCTTCCTGATTATGACATTAAAGAAGAAGAATCATCCCCTAAGAAAAGTAATTTTTTTAAACAAAATGTATTGTCTGATAAACTGGGGCAGATTTATACAATATTTAACCAGTCCTACAGATTAATCTTTTATTAAGGGCCGTGGATAGCCAAGTGGTTAAGGCCTCGTTCTCAGAATGATAAGGTCCCACGGTCGAGTCCTGATACCACTGAAGACCCACCGAGTATAAAGCAGAGTACGTGCTCGTTAAATCTGTGGGTCCGAAAGTCCTGTGGGCGGTCATGGTGCAGTTTCCCACGGGTACAGGTCCCTGGAGACTATTTCCCTCCCCTTCAGAGACATGTCTAAATTGCGGAAATGGCGATAGATGGCAGCATCTGTCAGCAAAGACGGATTCCTGCCATGTAGTCTCTACACGGGCATCTCTCCTCAGGAACCGCACCCATTTGCCTTAATCCTTGCCCGCTCCGCGGGAAGAGCTTGGGTTTCCCAAGTGGCATTAGCAACAACAACAACAATCTTTTATTAAATGTTTATTTTCCAAAAATATTTTATGCTCGTTGGGATGAAAAGGTGTAGTTCCACTCCTTTCCGATAAGTTGGTCGACGCCCACCAATTTCTATGGTAAGCAGAGTGCCCAATCAAACAGTTTTGAACTTCCACACTATGTTTATAACATAAAATATTTAAACTTTTATAAAGGCTATGTACATCACTCACTTTCATAGGGCAAACTACAAATGTTGTGAGACAAGTGTCATACACCAACAAATTCAGTGCTTCGAAATTGGGGAAGACATTGAAAATGTAGGTTTTTAATATAGAGCTAAAAGATAAAGAATTATAGATGCTGTGTTTGGGGATTTTTTTTATAGATGCATGCGAAGGGGAGGGAGGATATTTTTCTGGGGAAGCAGTTCTAAGTAACAGTTTCTATTACAGTCCTACTTGTTTATTCTGATATATTATCAAATCTGGACTTTCAGAATATAAAGGACGCTGCTTTTTATAAATCTGGATTCTTTAATAAATTTCTTACCTACTTAGGGTGAACAGATGTACTGAGTTTCTCAGTACAGTTTAGTTTATCAACTGCCTAGCAATAGAAACTGTGTTTTGTTTCCTTCTTATGGCATATGTATAATGCATGATTTTACTGTGAAATTTGTCTTTTTTTAAAATTATAATATGCTTTTCTTTTGGTAAGAAAATATAGTCAAGTATTCTGAAATTCAGATGTTATAACTTTAACCACTTTGATGCTTCAGCCTAACTAATTTTGTTTACATCTTGTTTTTATTTGTTATAGGCATGCAGAAAATAGAAAACAATCTTCAGTCTAATGGTTCTATTAATTCAGACACACCTTCAAGAGAATCAAGAGAATTAAGTAATGCCTGCTATCAAGAGTTAACCAGAGCCATTTGTACGTCATCATTTGAAACCAAAGCCTTTAGTCCTCAAAATACTATAGTGACTTCTTCTCAAAGCAATTATTGTAAGTAAAGCCTTTTTTTTTTTTTTAAAGTAGATGCATCTGTACTCTATACATTTTTATCAACTAGACTTTAAAACTTTTTAAAACACATTCATAAAACTTTTAAATATCTTTTTATTACTTTCATATACTCAATATGAAATGTAAGGTGATGAAAATATTGCAATGGGGTTGAAAACCCGAACAGGATATTTTGTGTTTTCACTTCAGCACATTTTGGAGGGTGCCAATTCTAAATTAGTGGTTCTGGACATGGGTCCGACTGTCTGTCCGTCTTAAATCACTTCACAGCTCAAACTAAAAGAGCTCTGGTCTTCAAATTTGGTATGCAAGTTTCTAGTACCTGTCCGACGTCATAATATGGTTTTTGAGAAAATTGCATGTGTGCAAAGAATAGCTGCTGAGGGTGCCAATTCTAAATTAGTGGTTCTGGACATGGGTCCGACTGTCTGTCAGTCTTAAATCACTTCACAGCTCAAACTAAAAGAGCTCTGGTCTTCAAATTTGGTATGCAAGTTTCTAGTACCTGTCCGACGTCATAATATGGTTTTTGAGAAAATTGCATGTGTGCTAAGAATAGCTGCTGAGGGTGCCAATTCTAAATAGTGGTTCTGGACTGGTCCGACTGTCTGTCCGTCTTAAATCACTTCACAGCTCAAACTAAAAGAGCTCTGGTCTTCAAATTTGTATGCAAGTTTCTAGTACCTGTCCGACGTCATAATATGGTTTTTGAGAAAATTGCATGTGTGCAAAAAATAGCTGCTGAGGGTGCCAATTCTAAATTAGTGGTTCTGGACTGGTCCGACTGTCTGTCCGTCTTAAATCACTTCACAGCTCAAACTAAAAGAGCTCTGGTCTTCAAATTTGGTATGCAAGTTTCTAGTACCTGTCCGACGTCATAATATGGTTTTTGAGAAAATTGCATGTGTGCAAAGAATAGCTGCTGAGGGTGCCAATTCTAAATAGTGGTTCTGGACATGGTCCGACTGTCTGTCACGTCTTAAATCACTTCACAGCTCAAACTAAAAGAGCTCTGGTCTTCAAATTTGGTATGCAAGTTTCTAGTACCTGTCCGACGTCATAATATGGTTTTTGAGAAAATTGCATGTGTGCTAAGAATAGCTGCTGAGGGTGCCAATTCTAAATTAGTGGTTCTGGACATGGTCCGACTGTCTGTCAGTCTTAAATCACTTCACAGCTCAAACTAAAAGAGCTCTGGTCTTCAAATTTGGTATGCAAGTTTCTAGTACCTGTCCGACGTCATAATATGGTTTTTGAGAAAATTGCATGTGTGCTAAGAATAGCTGCTGAGGGTGCCAATTCTAAAATAGTGGTTCTGGACCTGAGTCCGACTGTCTGTCGTCTTAAATCACTTCACAGCTCAAACTAAAAGAGCTCTGGTCTTCAAATTTGTATGCAAGTTTCTAGTACCTGTCCGACGTCATAATATGGTTTTTGAGAAAATTGCATGTGTGCTAAGAATAGCTGCTGAGGGTGCCAATTCTAAAATAGTGGTTCTGGACATGAGTCCGACTGTCTGTCAGTCTTAAATCACTTCACAGCTCAAACTAAAAGAGCTCTGGTCTTCAAATTTGGTATGCAAGTTTCTAGTACCTGTCCGACGTCATAATATGGTTTTTGAGAAAATTGCATGTGTGCTAAGAATAGCTGCTGAGGGTGCCAATTCTAAAATAGTGGTTCTGGACCTGAGTCCGACTGTCTGTCCGTCTTAAATCACTTCACAGCTCAAACTAAAAGAGCTCTGGTCTTCAAATTTCGTATGCAAGTTTCTAGTACCTGTCCGACGTCATAATATGGTTTTTGAGAAAATTGCATGTGTGCTAAGAATAGCTGCTGAGGGTGCCAATTCTAAAATAGTGGTTCTGGACATGAGTCCGACTGTCTGTCAGTCTTAAATCACTTCACAGCTCAAACTAAAAGAGCTCTGGTCTTCAAATTTGGTATGCAAGTTTCTAGTACCTGTCCGACGTCATAATATGGTTTTTGAGAAAATTGCATGTGTGCAAAGAATAGCTGCTGAGGGTGCCAATTCTAAATTAGTGGTTCTGGACATGGGTCCGACTGTCTGTCAGTCTTAAATCACTTCACAGCTCAAACTAAAAGAGCTCTGGTCTTCAAATTTGGTATGCAAGTTTCTAGTACCTGTCCGACGTCATAATATGGTTTTTGAGAAAATTGCATGTGTGCTAAGAATAGCTGCTGAGGGTGCCAATTCTAAAATAGTGGTTCTGGACATGAGTCCGACTGTCTGTCAGTCTTAAATCACTTCACAGCTCAAACTAAAAGAGCTCTGGTCTTCAAATTTGGTATGCAAGTTTCTAGTACCTGTCCGACGTCATAATATGGTTTTTGAGAAAATTGCATGTGTGCTAAGAATAGCTGCTGAGGGTGCCAATTCTAAAATAGTGGTTCTGGACATGAGTCCGACTGTCTGTCAGTCTTAAATCACTTCACAGCTCAAACTAAAAGAGCTCTGGTCTTCAAATTTGGTATGCAAGTTTCTAGTACCTGTCCGACGTCATAATATGGTTTTTGAGAAAATTGCATGTGTGCTAAGAATAGCTGCTGAGGGTGCCAATTCTAAAATAGTGGTTCTGGACATGAGTCCGACTGTCTGTCAGTCTTAAATCACTTCACAGCTCAAACTAAAAGAGCTCTGGTCTTCAAATTTGGTATGCAAGTTTCTAGTACCTGTCCGACGTCATAATATGGTTTTTGAGAAAATTGCATGTGTGCAAAGAATAGCTGCCATATAACTTTTAAGTTTTTAAAGGAATTGCTGAGAAATGAAAAGCGTTATGTACTTCAAATTTGATACACGCGTTCTTAGTACCTGTCGACCTCATAATAAGGCTTTCGAGGAAATCTTCCCTACACAAAGGTTATATGCCATAAAACTTTTTTGGTTTTAAAAGGTATTGCTTTAGAACAAAAACCTATTTCTACATCTCTTTAACTGAGTTCTAGCATATCAAATATCTATCATTGATTGGCAATTGAAAGTTTTATGGTGTTTTACACCTTTATTTTTTTATATCCTCATAAACACAGTGTAGTTAATTAAGAGTATCGCAACACGAATGAACCCCATTTTTAGCTTCCACACTACGTTTATAACGTAAAAAGGGGAAGGTATTATAATCGTTCAGTCCGTCTGTACGTCACCCACTTTCATAGCCCAAACTACGAATGCTACGGACAAGTGTGATACGTCAGCAAATTCAGCGCATCGAAATTAAAATACGTTGAAAATTTCAGAAAAGAATTTGAATTCGAAGTTCTTCAATTATTTAAAAAACTGCAAAATTGAATGCTCATTTAAAAAGCATAGGAAGCCATTTTTATTAGAATTGAATCACCATTGCCATTCACAACAATCGCTCGAAAAACTTTAATTCTTTTAGACAATAAATGAAAATAAATTTATTTTTGCGGCATCTATCAGTTTGAAATGACGTCAAATATATTTCACTACGAGATTCTTTGTACGTTGATATGAAATATTTTCATTCTATTTAAAAGCGAGGAATATTACGTATTTATTCTTTGAAATATAAATTAATTTTTGCAAACGATAAGTAATAATCATTGAATTTTCGAAATAAAATAAATGAAACTAGTCAAATTAAGCCTGCAAATGTTTGATATAGAATTAATGCTGTGTTTGTCACCTTTTTATCTGTTGAACACAACTGTTGTGTGGAAGCGGGTTAAGTGACAGATTCTATTACAAACCTACTTGTTTTATTCTAGCATCTACTGTGATACCCAATAACTGTGTGCTTCCAACAAGTCATCAAGACTATCCTGCAGTCAGCAATAGCAGTCATCACACATGTCTGCCACGGAACACAACTCCTATCAACGAAATCGGACCCATACCTCCGCCACCCATGTTCTCAAGTTCACCGAACTTGACTACTAAATTTCAACCATGTATAGGTAAATACTATTTTTTATAATTCCGTGCAAAAAATCTCACTTTTTCAAATGAATAATCCTATGTAAAGCCACGCTTTTAAGCTTGTGTAACACTTTTTAAAAACAAATTTTTAAGCACAAAATTCTTATTTGTTTGAAGCTGATGACTATGACTGTTCTTACTGCGACACTCGAAGGGTCACACCTACAGTGTCAACACAGTTATGTCAAGCATTGTATTCTTTCCCACAAACAAATTAGCTGTGCCCAGTGCCAGATTTTGGCCTAGGCCTACAAGGCCTGGGCCTAGGGCCCAGTCAGGAAGGGGGCCCTTAAAAAAGATAAAATCGCCAGAAAATTGCCTAAATAATTTAAAAATCGCCAAACTCAATGGCCTTAAAAATTGCCAAATTTGCGAAAAATCGCCAGATGCAGTCAATTGACTATGATGACGTCATTCGTTTTTTTGCACAGAAGAAAGTTTTCCGTGCGATATAAAAAAATTAACTATAGTAACATACTGAACATACTGAATTATTCTGATGTTTAATAAAGTCGATTGAATATATGTTCTGTACTAGTGTATTTAATTTTCTAAATTTCCAAAATAGCTTCGAGATGGTAGGGGGCCCCAAATGTCAAGTGCCTAGGGGCCCTGGGTCTTTAAATCCGACACCAGCTGTGCTAGAAAAGGCTTGGAACCCAGTCTGCAAGGTGCTTGCTTTGCATGTAAAAGGTCCCAGGTTTGGACCTGGCCATTGCCAAAGTAACTGATGGCTTATAAAAGCCTTTGCAGCCAACTAGTCAGAAGGATAATACTTTCCAGACAGCAAGTGCACATAAAACATATTCCCTAGTCCTGACGCCACATACGATGTCGCTCTTGGAAAGTTGCGTTGAGTGCCTATTCAGGTGCCGGCTCATCACTTGGCTGTGTTTCTAAATTACGTCGCCTGTCACCAACAGCCATCTTATAGCTCCAGGACGACAATAATTCAACCTAAACAAACTAAAATGTATTGGTATCTTCAGCCCTTTTAGATCAAGCCCTTCGAGAGCGCAAAGAAAACTGCAGGCCACCTCCCCCCACCGTGCTGCTGAGCGTACAACAGAGTAGCAACACGGAAACCGAGATTGTGGAGGAGATCCCTGCCAAAGAGCCCCACTTGTCGGCCATGCCCAAGAAGAGTGCTCTCAAGAAGAAGGGGAGCACCCCGAAAGTCATTCCAAAAGTTTCCTTCAACACTCCGTTTTCAATGGCAGATTTGAACAGACCGTGAGTATTTTGCAGGGAAAATATGTTTTGTTTTTATTGGTATTGAGCTGTATTGAATGATATAGCAGCCTTAAAAAAAGCTGTGTATGCTGAGATACTGGTTAACCTGTAATACTGGTTAACTAATCCAGTACATGCTGTTCCATATTCCGAATCAAAACAAGCATTGTTGTACATTTCAATTTTGTGATATTATAAATTGCATTAAAAAGTTCAATAAAGGAGTATTAAAATCATATTTTTGTTTGCCTTTAGATTTAATTAATCAAAAGGTTTCCGTTGAAAACTAAAAGTAAAAAAAAATAGGCTAACAAGTGAACATTAATCGAATAATCTTTACTTTAAAATTTAAAAAAAAAATTCATTCTCTACTCTCCTCTAGCAAAAGTTGACAAATAAATCCATGAAAATTGAAAAATGTAATAAATGTATATCATTCAATATTTCTTTCATGCAACAGTAAATGTTTTTTTTTTCAAAATTAAATAGCCTTTGAAAATTATTTATACCCAATCCACAACAAAAGAAAACACTAATATTAATGCATCATGTTTATTTTTTTTTAAATTTTATATCGCATATTTCAAATGAATGTGTTAAAAATAGTTATTTATTCCAGATTGAAAGTTGCTAAGGTGCCTTTAGGTGGGAGTCCTCCTTTCGCCAGCCCAGAAAATAAAGAAAACACGCCGTTACCTTTCGCACACATCGGAAGTACGCCTGGTGTCATCAATTCCTCCAATAGCATGTTAGAAAATTTATTGTTTTGGAGAGACTATTACGGGGAAGATGAAAATTGTGAGTATTTTTTCCAGTGTAAAAATATGATTGCTTTCTCAATTCTTGGGGTTCAGTAGCGGATCCTCAGGAGAGGGGGTTTAGGGGGATCCTCCCCCCCCCCAAAAAAAAAGAAATTATCTTGTACATGCTAAATAATGTTTCAATTGATACATGTATAAAAAATCGATTATAATGAACTGAAATGGATAACTAGTACATTTTAATTGATGAATTTAAATTTAAAATAAATTCGGTTCATTAATTAAGTTTTGAAAATAGATGTTGTAACCCAAAACCAATACCTGCATCTGGCACTGCTTGAGTTCTCACCAGCAAAAACAATACTGCAGGTCAAATGTGACCACCAATAAGCTTATGGTTTGGTTATCCAAAAATACAACTTGTGGACAATGGCAGAAAATCTTATGAGACTTTACACTCATTTAATGTAACTGTATATACAAAGGCTTTGTTAATGTAAAATCCTAATAACTACAGTTTTTTCCTTATAAAGTTTATCTCCACTATTAAGTTATTAAATATAGTTTTTTAATGAGTTAAAAACTATTTTAAGGTGGCTTCGAAATAGTGCTTTCCTTTTTTTCGTTTTATTCTTAATCATTAAAAAAAATACTTCAGGATCCCCCCTTAAAGTCCTTTTACTGTTTTTTAAAAGCCTTTTTTTTCATTTTGTTGCACTGAAAGGTATGTTGTAAATCAAAATCTCCCCTCCCTCTTATTATTTAATACTTCCTCTTTTTTTTAGGCAAAATAGTGGCAAAATTTGCCCGTAAAGACTGCCTAGCCATGAAACTAGCCCAGCGTCCAGAGAAACAGGATTTGGTGAATAAGAACATTATACACCTCCAGAGCGAGCAAGAACGTCAGGAAGTGTGGGAGCAAGTGGGAAGTCAACTCATCAGGTGGGCCCTCTTTTTAGCTTCCACACTACGTTTATAACGTAAAAAGTGGAAGGTATTATAATCGTTGAGTCCGTCTGTCTATCCGTCCGTCACCCACTTTCATAGCCCAAACTACAAATTCTACGGACAACTGTGATACGTCAAAATATTCAGAGCATCGGAATTAGAAGACATTGAAAATTTCAGAAAAGAATTCGAATTCGAAGTACTTCAATTATTTAAAAAAAACTGCAAAATTGAATGCTCATTTAAAAAGCATAGGAAGCCTTTTTTATTAGAAATAAATCACCATTGCCATTCGCAACAATCGCTCGAGAAACTTTAATTCTTTTAGACAATAAATTAAAATAAATTTATTTTTGCAACATTGATCAGTTTGAATGACGTCAAATATATTTCACTATGAGATTCTTTGTATGTTGATATGAAATATTTTCATTCTATTTAAAAGCGAGGAATATTACGTATTTATTCTTTGAAATATAAATTAATTTTTGCAAACGATAAGTAATAATTATTAAATTTTCGAAATAAAATAAATGGAACTAGTCAAATTAAGCCTGCAAATGTTTGATATAGAATTAATGCTGTATTTGGCATCTTTTTACCTGTTAAACACAACTGTTGTGTGGAAGCGGTTTAAGTGACAGATTATGTTACAAATCTACTTGTTATTGGAATAATGCATTTTCAAATATGAGGGTCATAAGAACATCTCTTTATTGTTGAACAATGCTGTTAATTTCTACACACTTATTTCTGTAATCAGTTTGGAAGGAGTTGTATTGTTATGGACGCCATGGTCAAAGTGCCAGGGAGTTAATTAAACTTATTCAAGGGGGAATGGGCGCGCTGGACCGGGGGTCTCCAAAGTGAAGTGCATCAGTGTTAATCCTATGGAGAAAAAAATATTTTCTCTGCTACATTTCTCTGGCAGTATTGAATATTTTTACAAGCGGATTTTTTTTATGTGATAAAGGTAGCTGACTTACAGGTCCCGACCTTCCCACTTTTTGAAATGGGTTAAAATATTTTTAATTTTCAATAAATAATTTTGCACAAAATATTCGAAGCCATTTCAAAAAGTGGGAAGATAGATACCTGTAAGTTACCTACATTTATTATTTTTAAAAAACCGATTTTTAAAATATTAAATAAAGCCAGAGAAATGTGGAAGAGAAAAATAGTTTTTTTCCCCATTGGATTAACACTGAGGCACTTGAGTTTGGAGACCCGGATCCAGCGCGCCCATCCCCCCTTAATTTTAAGGGGGAATGGTAGCTGAGTCTACAAACCAAATTCTTCTCTCTGTGTTAATCCAATGGAAAAAAATATTTCCTAAGCCACATTACTCTGGCTGTATTGAATATTTTTACAATTATTTTTTTAATGAAGTGTACCTGACTTACAGGGCTCTATAATTCCACTTTTCGAAATAAGTTCAAATATTTTTTTAAATCTTCAATAAATAACAATAAATACAACAAAATAATACTTCAAAATAATCTTCAATAAATAAAACAAAATATTTGAACCAATTTCAAAAACTGTTTGTAAAAATATTCCTTATAGCCAGAGGGCTTAGAAAATGATTTTTTTCTCCATTGGATTAATACAGAGAGAAAACTTTAATTTGGGGACACTGCTCCTATCCCCCCCCCCCCTTTTTATTAATATTAAGGTCATTCAATTTTTGTTTATATACCAGCAAATAATCTATGAAACTTTAAAAAATATTTTAGTTCGGGCATTTTCAAAATGTAATAATAAACATAATTTTACCTAAAATAAGTATTTTTTAGGATTTTTCGTGATTGGTACCCATTTTCATATGTCTAAATGACTCCCTATACAGTTTACAATTGTTAGCCTACTTTTCTTTTTTAAATTCGAAAGAATTAAAAAAAATAAAAGGTAGGTATTGACATGCGGTCAATGTCCGTCTGTCTGTCTGTCCGTACCCCCCTTCCAAAATCGGTTCTATACATCTGATCTTAAAAATTCTTTTTTTGTTAGAAAGCTATGACCTCAGAAACGCAACTTTCATACTTTTTGTCCTTCTGTCTGTACGTCTAGACGGACATAAATTTACTATCTGTCGGCGAATTTCCCACTGAATTAGCATTGGAATTCAATTTTGAGTGATTTAAATCACTGTTGAACACGTTCCAGGACAGGAAAGTAGGCTATTTTAGTTCTTTAAGAACTTCTTGTTTTTAAGGAAGTCATATGGTTAAGGTTCATTTTTCATGTAAATGACACCTTTCAGAGTCCTTGGGTGACTAAATGTATCAATAATCCAATCCAGAATACTCATGCCCAAATTTATTTTTCTAGACGACTCAGTTTAAGGCCTACAGCTGAAGAACTGGAGCAGCGCAACATCTTGAGGAGTAAGCATGCCATTCATCATTTGTAAACCCATTCAGGAAGACTGAGAACAACATCAACATTTCCGAATAAAAAAAAATTTAACCTTAAAGTTTTTTATTATTCTTGAAAAAGCTATTTATTCTACATAATTAATGTTTAGGACTAAATGTCTTTTATTTATCTACAATTTTTGTTTCGTCTACTATAGCAAAGAACATTTGTACTCTTCAAATTGTTGCAATCATCATGAATGGGTTATTTATGTATTGCTTTTTTTCCAACTTCAAAACTAATTATGAATACTGTCCACTTTTATAGACCAGACTTCTGAGGAGTTGAAAAATGAAATAGAACAAAAGAAAATTATGTTAATTCGAAAAGTAAGCTCCTTTATTTCTTGACATTCATATGAACAGTTCAAATGGGATTATAAATAGAATTTGAGCAATAAAATCCTTGTAAAATGTGTACAATAAACTTAGGTATTAAATTTTTTTTAAAGAAAAGATAACATTTATATTTTCAAATTATAAGTTATGAAGTTCTTAACACTGAAAACACTATTTGGCATCGGTAATTGAAATTTCACTTATATTCTTGAATATCTGTTGGTTAGTGTAGAATATACTATCGAGCAAAAAAATAAAGATACTCATCGTGGCATTAAAGCTATAATGTTTAATCTTCAAACTGATAAAAGTACAAAAGGTAAACTATATATACACAAACAAAGCTGATAACAGAAAATTTACATAACATCGTTCATCTTGAACTTGGTGACCAAGAATGGTTGGTCGTTTCTGTGGCTCCGCATAAGAGATGCACCTTTTCATACTCAGATCCAACAGTTAGCAACCCCTAAAAATAAATCCTGTAATTTTGACAGTAATCTGTCTTGTCATCCGACACATTTCTGTTCAATTATAACCTTTCGCAAAAGAAAAACATGTTTCAATTGTTGCTGCTTGGACAACATGCAATGTTGGTTCATAAGAAATATCATACATTTTAAAACAAACAGCAGTAGTTGTTGTCTTATCTATGGATAGAATTCTGAAGGTTAAATACAGGGGTCCTTGAAAGTCCTTAAAAACTCCATGATTTTGAATTTCGATTTCAAGGACCCGTTAATACTCCTTGATTTTAACCAAAAATCTTTGAAAAGTCCTTGAATTTTATCTTTGATTTTCAAGACACCCTAATACTCCTTGATTTTGACCCACAATTTTTTAAAAATCCTTGATTTTGTTCGTCCTCCATGTTCGAATTTCGACAAGTCATTCCTAAAACTTGGCGTCAATCAATTATTTTTTTAATTATCATCTAACATTGTATAGCTTATAACTGTGATTTCAATTACGTCCTAAACAAGTCCTCAAATTTTTAAACAATGAAAATGCTTTTTGATAATGATAAATATACATTGAATTAAAAGAATTTAGTATTGTAAATCTGAGTTATTTTATGAATTTTGTCTTATTGGAAGAAAGGACTTGAAAAGTCCTTAAAAACTCCTTGATTTTTATTTTGAATTAAGAGTGGGAACCCTGAAATAATTCCATGCATAGTCCACAGCACATCCTCAGCTATCTGAAGGAAATTTTCTGAATAAAGATCATCCAAGATGAGTCTGTAATTTATTGAATTCTTGCCAAGATGGTCGTGCAAGAGAGGATATGTTTGCGACTTAATAACAACAGCAGTTAGGAGGGATGTAAGAGAAAGAAATCTGACGCCTACAACTTGTTTTGTTTAGAAAATTGATTAAATGTTTACTTCCATACATATTGACTTAAATATTATTATTGATATTGAAAGGTTTTTACATTTAGTTTGAAACTTGCCTTATTATGAAAACTTGAAAAAATAACGTTATATATTTTTTAAATTTCAGTTAAGCTTCAGGCCAACCATAGAAGAATTAAAGGAACAAAAAATCATACATTTCAGTGATTATGTTGAAGTGACTCAGGCTCAAGATTATGATAGACGTGCAGACAAACCATGGACCCGTTTGACTCCCCGTGATAAGGTATTCGTTTTCAATGCCCCATAGCTTCAGTGCTAAAATAAAACATCAAAAAGGAGTAAAAAGATGTCTTTATTTTAAAGTGGGAAGAATTTTCTAAAAAGTAAATAGGAAGAAATCTCAAATCTAAGCACTGTTAAATAAACTCTCAAAAAGGAGGATCGCTGTTTCTTTTATGCGGATTGTCTCTGATGTTGAAGATATAATTTTTCTCGAATTAGTGTGAGTCGAGTAGTTTCTCCAATTAGTAGTAGTCGAAAAGTGCTTATCTTATATTTAGGAACAATATATTCAAAGCTATTATGAACTAATGATTGTCTCAAGTTTGAGAACATTATTCTCAAAATTGAGAACCTATTTTTAGCAGTGCACTTATGATAATTAAAGAGCTTAGTGGAAGAAAGTGCTAAGTGACATATTTGCGAAAAAATTGAGATTTTTGTGTCAATGAACATATTACTAGCTTCTTTATAAGGATAAAAAGTTTCTCCTTTTTCATAAACTTTAAGTTTTAGTATATATTTTACCTTTTGGAAGTACCGTTTTCAACAGATTTTAGTGCAAACAAAAAACTTTAAAGCTCTTTTTCACCTTTGACATTTAGGACATTCTTCCACTAAGGTCTTCAATTTAAAAATTAAATTTTCAAACTTTTATTATTTTTTTTAATCAGGCTGCTATTCGAAAGGAGCTGAATGAGTTCAAAAGCATTGAAATGGAAGTTCACGCTGAAAGCAAGCATTTTACACGGTATGCTATGTTCTGATTTTATTAACAAGTATTCAAATATTTAAAGGCTTTGGAAGTAAAACAATGATTTTCTTTTATCATGAACGATTTCAATGCGTAAGAAAGATAATGTCATGTTTCATCAATGAACTGTCTGTGAATGAATGTCATGTTTACTTTCAGCTTTCATCGCCCATAACACAAACAGCATAGGACTCTTCTTCCTGACTAAATTGAAATGTCCCAAAGTGCTCGCCGCGGCTGAAATGCAGCTAAAGATGACGGCAGATGATGATGTGTGCTGAATCACTGATCTTCACAAACTTCGAAAACCGCAAAATATATGCCAATAATGCTGTTTATACTATGCACATGAAGTGGGATCAACGCGTTTCGGGACCTATTAACACTGCATATATGAAAACAAACTGTTTCGCTTGAGATTGCTTTGCATTCTTATGTGCTTGTGAAAAATCATAAACAAATCCAAGTAAGCATAATTTCGGACTGGAGTGTATATATCTAAGTCATCGAGGTGAATTTTTATACAATGTCCTTTTTCAATTGTTTTGTAGCAAATGGCACTTGTATGTGATAAAAGGGGAATCTCATTATATTCTGTCCAAATGAAATAACAGTTCTCAAGGTCACATTTTTTCTTCTATCGCTGATGATCGTCTTGGCAGGTTTGGCAGTGCTAAGTCATGTGGTAACGTTTCTTCAAGTTTGGCTTTGTGGCAGCTACTTCTTTTGAACAGACTATAGTTACTGGGTTTCACTTCCGCCGAACTCTCTATTCGCTTGTAAAGGTAGCTCAAATCATGTTCATTCTATTCTGTTCTATATAAATACTTGGGTATTGTAAAAGTTTGATACAAGATTAATATGAATATATATGAAAAACATCAAAAGCTTTGGTCGATACAGTCCCCTTGTTAGGTTTGCAAAGTAGTATTGATAAAAAAATAAAAATTTCGATTGAAAACTCACTCATGGAATTCCCTTACTATTTAAGTTATTTCAAATGTTCATTTATTGTTCGAAGATGATTGTAGGAAATTTGTCGATGACTCTTCGGGCATCCTTCTGAATCGTGATTTCAAAGCCACTGTTGTTCTTACTGGAAAAGAAAAGTTTTTTGATTCAGTGAAATCATAAATATATAATGGGGTTGTTTCTTGGAGGATCTGGCAAAAGCTTTGCGGTTTTGTTTGCATGTCTATTTTGATGTTTTCAATAATGTTGCCAGCAGTTTTAGAAGAAAAACTACGAAAAACTACCATTTAATTCTAAAATTACAAAAACATACCATAAAAATACTAGCAAAGCGTTTCACTTTTTTGTAAAGTCACTAAAAAGCTTCCAAAATGCAGCTAGTATTGTTACGATATTTTTTTGTAATTTTTGAATAATTCTAAACTAAATTCTAATATTACAAAAAAATATCGTAAAAATACTAGCTGCATTTTGGAATCTTTTTAGTGACTTTACAAAAACGTGAAACGCGATTTTTTCGTAGTTTTTTTTTCTAAAACTGCTGGCAACATTATTGAAAACATCAAAATAGACATGCAAACAAAACCGCAAAGCTATTGCCAGATTCTCCGTGAAACAACCCCATTTAAAAACCATCACGAATTAAATAGTATTTTTAACGAAGCTAAGTAACAAAAGAACATAACGTTGTAGGTTCAGAAGGATTTTGTAGTAGGTCATGTTTATATGTTGCGATGAATGTTTGAAGTGGCGCCGGCAAGACGAGTTGGATAAAGGTGGAATAACTCTGCAGCTTACGTCCTAGCTAACTTATACAAATCTGGCGTAACACTGTGTCTATGGGACTGGTGCTCGTTAAATCAGTTGTGGTCCAAAGTCCTGATACCATGTGCTAAAGTTGCATTGGGTGCCAGTTCAGGTGCCAGCCTCGTCACTTGATCCCAACTTGGCCCATCGCTAATAGCCCTCGTGCAGATCTAATCCGACTCTATTTCGACCAAACAATATGTATCCTAGTCCAGTTACCATCGACTTTTATCAGGTTTCAGATATTCACCGAAACATATAATGACTTATTGTAACTGTAGCAAAACAATGATTTCTATATACTTAAAAAAGAAAATATACAGATAATATATAATACTCAACTACAACAGTTTGCTTTTTAAATCATTTTTTTATTATTTTTGTTTGCGAATTCAGACATTTAGAATGAAATTTGTGTAGCTGCATAACAAGATGTCGCATAAGTACCCGCCAACAGCTAACCTGTTTTCACTTGTAATTTCCCGTGGCTTTCTAGATATAGCTGATGACAACTCATTTCGTTTGAATAGAGGATTATAAAACACTGCCTTGAGGCTTCGTAGGGTAGAAATAGACAACTGGAAACGTTCAAAACCAAACCAAACCATGATGCTTGGCACAACCAAGACCAAACTGAATAGAGTGTAATGGCCGGGACATCCCAAAAATTAGTATTGTATTTAAACTAGTCTTATAGAAAATTGTGTTTTTGTCATCACAGCTGAGCCACGGCCTACTCAACTACTAAGGCCGAAGAAGCTTTCCCAAACAAGCTCGGGTAATTTTGACGTCATAGTTCCGAGTGACGTTGTTCCGAAGATGAATACAACCTGTCTCGAAACCTGTTCGGAACCACTCGTTCACGGCTGACCACAATTTTAGGGTTCCGAATGCGGCACTGGGATCTTCGGCACTGGGAACAGTGACGTCAAAATTTCCGTCTACGCTCATGTTTGGGAGAGCTTGCCTTGTTATTGAAGATGGCCGTGGCTGAGCTTGATTGAACAGTGAGAGGATTCACGAAAGAAACAACGTAGATTATTAGAGCAAATAGTGTATTTGGTGGTACTATTTGCGCTAATAATATACGTTGTAGCTTTCATGAATCCTCTCAAGTTTCATGCGCAAAGTTGAAGATATTTTCTGAATATTGATTGGACAGGTCTTCACCGTACAGAACGCTTTTTGAGTCAAGCGGGAAGAATTGTTACTACTCAGTCAAACAAAGCTTTGCTCACTGGATATAACCCAAAGAGTTCTATAGTAGGGTAGAGACTGAACCTGGCAACAGCACCATGGACCAACACGGAGACAATATAGGGTGGCATGTGGGGCCCGATGGCCAAGTGGTTTGGATCGCAGGCCATAACACTAGCAGTCCGCGCGCTGTAACAGGTCCGGGTTCGATTCCCGCCTTTGGCCTGGGTGTATTTCCTTTCTCAGTATCCAAATTATAAATTAACTAGCACTTTTGCCACTCTATTCGGGCTCCGTAGTGAGCCGATGGCAGCTCAGTACGAGTCGTTCCTACTATAGAACTCTTTGGGATAACCATTTCCGTAACTTCACTCGAGTGTTGCTGTCTTCCGCTTGTGATTGCGGCCTAAAACTCTATTTAGTTTAGCCTTGGCACAACGCAGTAATTCCATATATATCATTATTATTTTATATTATGTTTAGTTAGTTTATTTATACCTATGTTAAGTTACTTTTGTTCAAGTTTTATTAAAGTTATTTTTCTTGTTTGCTAATACTGGAGTCAGATTTATTTAGCGTTCACCTTACACCCATTTCCCATAGCCAGCTGAATAACAGGGTCCAATTTCTAACTAGTCAAAGTAGGCTGCAATCTAAAGGACTTATCACACGGACGAAAATTCTTCAATTCAACCCTCAACCCAACCATACCTTCAACCCAAAAGTTGGATGTAATATGCCATCCACTGAACTGAACTGAAACTCTGGAAGGAGCATCGAAACGCTCGCCAAAAAGGGTCGGTGAAGCGCGGCAACCCAACTTTTGCCGCCAATCCTATACTTTACCTGTTAAAATAGGCATTTTAAACCAACTTTTTCAATAATTTTTTTTAACCGGAAATTGATATGTTATTGCTTTAGGTGGTTCTTTATATAATGAAGTTTCGGAAACATGTACTTTTTAAAAAATAGAATTGCAGGAACAATCTTTAAAAGTTAAATTCCTTGGAGTATTTTTTTTGGCGAGCGATGCAAACTGTCAAGTCAAGTGTCAATTGGGATCGGCGAATTCATGCCAAATGTGGCACATATTCTCCCTGAAGCTGTCGCCAAGTGACCCAAAAATAGGCTTCACCAGCTTTTCATGGGATGCTCCTTCCAGAGTTTCAGTTCAGTGATGCCGTCTGCTATGGAAGTTGAGGTTAATGAAAGTATCTTGAGCGTCGTCCACATACAAATTTTTGTAGCCCTATTTATAAACCAGTTTACCAACAAAATATATACCTAAACTTAAAACATATCGGGGCTCTCATAAAAAATATTGTTGTCTCGTTACCCAATGGCGCCCAGTATAGAAATCCTTGACATACACACAAAAAAATTAAAATTTAAACTTTAATAAATAAACTTAAAATGTTAACTATACAGTTGAAATAAACTCGCAAAAGGGGGGGGGGATTAGACTTCATCACCATTAACTTTTGATCCCTTGCAGGGCTCCTCAACATTCTTCCTTATATTTCAATATTTCGCTTTTCCCCTCGGACGAACCTATAGACAACCCTTGTTATTTTTAGAGATGGTCCCCGAAAGGACATCAAGTGATTCGATTAAATAACTCGTCAAATATTCATCCAAATGTAACAAAAACTTAGATTTAGGGGTTAACGAGCGTGCTTAACATTTCTAAGTTATTAAAATTGGGTGTTGCTATTGGAAATGTTAAAGTTCGTAACATTTTTAATATGAAGACGGCCCCTTATGCAAATTTTGTGTCATGCAATTAACTCAGAATGTTATTTATTCACTAAGTCAAAAAGGTCCGATTCCTTATGATGACTAACGGCCGAAATAATCCTAGTGTTTACTTTTTTTTTTTTTGTCCACAGCTGTACCTTTGTACAGTAAAACCATTCTCCAACCATAACCAAACCAGCCAATTTTTACTTTAAACTCTCTTAAATTTTCTAGAAACCAGTAAAAATATCTTAGTTAATTATTTCACTTTTGTTCTTTAAAAATATGTGTTTTATGTTTTTTCTATTTTATTTAAAAGTGACCAGATAAAGTTTCTTTGTTTGTTTTTATAAACGGTAGTAAGTGTTTTAAAACTGTTTTATAGTGACACTTTAACTGAAATTATGATTAGACATAACATAAAAACTTTGGCTGTGTTAAAGCTCCTGAAGGAGGCTAGAAATAGGCAGCCGGAAACGATTACCTTACCTTACCATGAAAATTATAAGGGGGCGGTGGATGTTAATCAACCTAAAATACGAGGCGGTGCTCCAGAAAAGGTTGGGAACCACTGCTCTAGACTGTAGAACTTGACGGAATCGTCTAGCTTGAAATCTTGGCCAAAAAAAAGGGGTGTACGGTTTAGCCCCGCTCTCCCCTAAAGGTGGGGGCTGATCTTTTTTCAATTATGATCTTAGACAGATTCATCCAACATTGACAAAAACATAATCTGCGCCAAACATGAGGATGAAGTTCTAGTCGCACTGCGTGAAAATAGGATATGAGAGCAACTGTTTATTCAACTCTGGAAACGGGGAGCCCAGTCGGTTAGGTATTCGCCTAGCATGCGGAAGGTCCCGGGTCCGGGCATCGCCAAAATAACTGCCGACCTATAAACGGCCCGTTCAGCCAAAAATGTCCGACGAATAATACCCCGTGTGGAGGGAGTGCACGTTAAATATCCTTCAAAGTCCTAACGCTGCGTACGATGTCGCCCTTAACGGTTGCGTTGGGTGCCTACTCAGGTGTCGGCTCGTCACTTGACTGTGGTTCTAAAATACGACGCCTGTCGCCAATAGCCCTCGTGTAGCTCTAGTGCGACGATAATTCAAACTAAACTAAACTAAACCCTGGAGACCGTCCAACTTGACGAAGTCAAAATTAAGATAAAAGTTGGACATCGAGTTATGTTGAGGATTAGATTTAATGAATGGGGGTTCATGTGATATGTGCCCTTAAAAGAGGTAAATTTGCAATTTATTCAAAAGTTACAAACTACCCTGGAGAGCTCAGTTTTCCCTGTCCTATACCTTGTCTATCCAGAATGCGAGCCTCGAAAGCATTTTCTTCCTCCATCCCTTCGCTTGGTTTTCTAGGAAACGGGGGGAGCATCGCTTTTCTAAACCTAACGCGTTTGAGGTTCTGTTGTGGGGTTAACAATCCGAACAGTTCAAACCCAAGTAGGGTGGGGAAAAACACGCTCACGCCGTTTCGAAGAAAACCACATGCAGGGATGGGGGAGGAAAATGCTTTCGAGGCTCGCATTCTGGATAGACAAGGTATAGAAGAGTTAAGAACCTATTTGCGCACAAAATTATTTCTCAAATACAGTTAAACTCACTATCAGTTCTTTGGATTGAGTCCAATACGACAAAACGTTTTCATATAAAGCCATTATTGACGAGTTTGCATTTAAGAAGTCTCACGAGAAATGAATTTGAAGGGAAGATTATAGTGTAGCTTGTTTTAGAGAAGTTTGTATATTTTGCGACGATTAAACCAGTAATTAACTATATTTTCTGTAATTTCATTTCTCCGTGTGAACCCATTCAAATTCAACACAGTACTTAATTTACGCAAATGATACTCATAAGCATTGAAATATAAATACAAGTTTAAATAGTAATCACTGAAAAAGTACACATTAATTTCGAAACCCATTTCATTTTTTAACGAATCTTAACAAAATGTATTATAAAAACCCTTGATTTTTTTTTAGTTTTATCTAAACTAAATGAACTTAATGCTGAAAAAAGATGCAGAAAACACTAATGCGAGCCTTATACTATTGTTGCATAAAACGAATGCGTTTAAGCAAATACAAACTGTAGAAGGGGGGGGGGGAAGCAAATTGGCTTATTGGAGTCATACTTCTCTGCTGACTAAATATAAAGTAAAAAACAGGGGCGTTTAATAGTTGGTAGTCCATATATTTTCAGGCTTGTGTGCTTGGCCACAAAGTCTCGCTTATAAACCATCGTCAAGAAGGACGGACACGACATACACACACATATATGACAGATGCTGCCATCTATCGCCACCTCCACAATTTAGACATGTCCCTGAAGGGGAGGGAAATAGTCTCCAGGGACCTACCCGTGGGAAACTGCGCAATGACCGACCACAGGACTTTCGGACCCAACAGATTTAACGAGCACGTACTCCGCATATACTCGACAAACACAAACATCCATGCCTTACCGGGATTCGAACCCGAACCCAGAGGCTCCAAAGGCTAGCTCCCTAACCGTTGCGCTGCCGATCGGCTCAGGGGCGTTTATTGGTTGCGAATATTGCTTTTGAAGCCAAATACTAAATGAATTCACATATGGTGGCTGTTTTACTCGTACTAGAGAAGCACTAAGTGTGGGGCCCGGATGGTCTGGTGGTTAAAATTGCAGACCATTACGCTAACAGTTTGCGCACTGTACCGTGTGCGGGTTCGATTCCCACCTTCTCCCTGGGTGTCATTTCTCTCTCTCTGTTTCAGTAAAAATTCTGTCTGTGTCTGTTTTACTTGACGAAGCTTTATAAGCGGGTCTCTGATCAAGCACACAAGCCGTAAATACATGTACGATGTACCCACCAACCACTAGGCGCATTGAAGAAGGAATGTGTTCTTTTTAGCTTGCAATTGTAAAAGCTGGCCAAAACCTTTGGGAAATTCTCGCAAGTTTTTAATTCAATTTAACCCAACTAAAATAAACGCATCACTTTGTCAAATACGCCTAAGTGTGTCTCTAGTCTAGTCCGCTCGCGCAAAAAAAAAACCATGACCAAATGCGTGATGAATTAGTTGGCAAGTTTTTTAGCGGTCTTCGCACCAATAGTCATGCATAACGTCTTGAGTGGCAACAGAAATGCTGAATGAAAATAAATTCCTTCTCGACTTTCGATGAGGGAATCCATGTCACATTAGGAACAAAGCACCGATATCTGAAAACGCAGGCATGAAAGCTAGAAGGAACTACGTCACATGTAACAAGCAAATATCGTCCTCGCATCCCTTCCATAAAAGCTTCTAGAACAAATATAAATTAATTATCCTCACACAACGATATCGTGAGAATTGCATCCCAGCGGTTTCCCCGGACACTTGAGGTCTCCCCTGGTGAGTCGGGTTCTCAGCTCGCGGTGCATCATGAAGATCGGGGCGAGCAGGGACACTCGACGGGTGAGCCGCCCAAGGAGACGGCGAGCCAGCGCGAACTGCACAACAAAAAAAAGGTATATTTAAATATTATCCCAAACTTTAATAGTCCTTTGAGCATATTACACTCTTAAACCAAACGAGCGGTTTTAACTCAGTCTGAGTTAATTTCCACTCCTTTCCGGTGCCGAAAATGCACTTCCCCTATAGGAGTGGATTTCACTCTTTTTGCGGAGTGGGTAAAAGAAATAACAGAAAACAATCTACGCCCTACACTCTTAAAACGAGCGGTTTTAACTCAGACTGAGTTCATTTCCACTCCTTTCCGGTGCCGAAAATGCACTTCCCCTATAGGAGTGGATTTCACCCTTTTGTTTTAAGAGTGTAGAAGAAAAATAGAAGTAGAGGAAGAGGGGCGGCGATTCTATATACAATTTAAACTGGATGGACCTCCATGCAAACAACGAATTAAGATTAAATAACAACGACAAATAGGCATTCGATTCGAAATAAATTTGATGTATTTATTTCGTTGCTCAATGGCGCCTTTTAAACAGAAAAAATGGTTTAGTGAAATATTCGTACCCTTTCGGTCAAATGATTTTGTTTTTTCATATTGAAAAAAATTCGAAACAGACCGAGGTTTTTTTTCCTTTAGTCCACTCATATCGATCTCTGAAAAAAAAAAAGACTTTGTGCGAGTTTTTGCAATTTGCATTGATGTGTAACTTTAAGGATAAAAATAATTAATATGCTAATATAATACGTCATTATAAACCACTTACAAAGAAAAAAAATTATGAAGCTTTTTGTAGTACAAGCACTTTTAGAGTTATTCAAACAAGAACTTACAGATTTCCGATGGGAAAAAACACAACTAATTTATTATTAAAGATAAAAGAACTGATAAAAAAATTGTCAAAAATACTCACTCTAGTAAGGAACGAACCGACTCTGAAGACAACCCTGACCGTTCTCACGCCTCTTACGAGTCTGGACACGCCCCCTACTAGTCTGATCACGCCCCCTCCTAGTCGGTTGCCGCCCCCACCAATGGGAAGGTAGAGCACCACCAGGGGCGCTGCGTCTGACGTCAGCAAGCAGAAAGATAGCACCAGCACCACCCAACGCATCTCTGAAACAATATCATAAGAAATTTGGATTTATCCAGAGATTCGGTAGATAACCCATAGAAAGTTATGGGATTTGAAGAAATAACTCGGGTAGGTTTTAGCCTTTACATAATGACAACAGATGGCAGCACTGTCCAGATTAGTAAATTTTTTTAGTAGACTTTAATTCAAAATCTGATAGTCTTGTTTTATATATTCGGCCTATTTATAATACAAAAAAAGAAGTTATTACTAATTTTTTTAATTTATCTTCTACCAACAAGTAATTTTTCTAATAATTCGAAATTGTTAGCTTATTTAAAATAAAAATATGCCCTCAAAGTGCTAAAAAAGGCTAATGCAATCTCCCCGGGGTGCCTGATTTTTTTTTTAAATACAAGTACAGAAAATGTCATACTGAAAAAAAAACCTATACAAATATTTCTTTAAAATATTTTAGCAGAATCTGGAAAATGTGAATAACAATATAGATTTTCGAATTCAGGTGACGCCCAATGACTCATTTAACAGTCTCAACCCTGCCATAATATAGTCTAAATATTCACTGTTGTTTCAATATCAAATGGCAATATATTAACGTTGTTACAATATCGATGATTCTGCATCGATTTCTTAAAAATAATATGTTCGCCAAATGTGGCAGTGGTGGAACTCTGTAGAAGCATAACGAAATGATAAAGTGATATATACAGTTTTCATATTTTATCTTTTCAAACTGTTTAATATATTATTAGATTTATTTTTCAAGCTTTGAAAAAAATTCTGTTTTTTTAACTGCGATTTTCTGCTCATGTATTGTTTCTCTGGTATGCGTAATGCGTATAGGGGTAACAGTAGTTGAAAACCCTTGAATATTGAAAAACTCAAAAGGTACATAAATTAAAAGCCAGCAAACAAAATCATTTAGCGTTATATGTTTATAGGGGTTGGGGGCAGGGCCGGATTTCTAAATAGGCTAAGTAGGCTGTAGCCTAGAGCGGCGATTTTTTGGGGGCGGCAAATTTTAAGACCCATTAAAGCGGCATTTGGCATAAAAAATATTCTTAAAAATATTAGTATCTTTTATAATAAAGAAAACAAACAATTTACATTAATGCGTAAACCGCAATGAGCCCGTAAATTATTAATGAATTCAAGAAAAGAAACGTTGCGTACAATGAGTACCAAGGAAGGTTCTACTTCTTAACACAATTATTTAATAGTCTTATAATTACTGAGGATTTAATTAGAAACAAGGCCACTAGTTAAAGACATCTATTCAAATTATCTAGATTCCGATTCAATTGAAGAATGCATTCATTTTAAAAATCACTGAATCACAGGAATAAAAAAACCCTTAGTTAAAGGGGGAGAATATTGTGACAAGGGCGGCATATTGATCGTAGCCTACCGGCGGCAAATCTTTAAATCCGGCCCTGGTGTGTGTGTGTGGGGGGGGGGGGGGTAATTGGTCACGTCGATGACAATTTAGGGCTTGTCTAAATTGTACACAGCGTCTAGTATGGTAGTAAGCGTTAAAATGAGGTCTAATTTCAGAAACAGAGACGTTAAATTAACAAATTAACTTCTTTTTAGAGTTTATCCACATATCTTACGACATCAGCAGTGTGTCATCCATCTATCGTTTGTGACGCCCCGTCATTGGGCGATTACTAATGTGTGAATGGGGGTCGTCGACAGCGCGCTCTCAATCTGTGACACTTTTCTCCGGCGTGACACTTTTCTTTGGTCGCGCGAATAACTCGCCAAGCGTGACAATACCTGACGTTTGTCTTGTAAATGTTACTTACAGAAGATACGCATTGTTTGTAGATACTATAGTCACACAGTCAAACCCAGGGCCTGATATTCCCTAAAGGCCCGATATTCCCGGGCCTAGTCTAGGCTCCCAATATCATAGGGGCTACAAATCATAGAGGTAGGAAGGAGGTGTTTTTTCTCCTTCCTACCTCTATGCTCTAAATATTGTTGATTTTCATGCTACAGTCCCTGGACAAATTATTAGACGCACTGCAAGATTTCATGTATCAATCAATGATGAACAAAATACCTTAGAAGGACATTAGTGTTCCTAAACTTAAGCTGTTGAATAGAAAATGCTATCTGCTATACTTAATACATATATAGACATCTTTTTTAATGATATGGCATTCTTTGGTATGTTTCCATCATCATTACTAAAAAAAATACAGTGCGTCTATTAAGTTGTCCAGGGACTGTAAATTATGTTTCGATGTGAAACTTCGTTTAATTGTTCATTGTGTGGCCTGCTTATTTAAAGTAGGAAAATAAAGCTTAAAATGGGAAAAATTTCCCGGCGATAGATTTAAATGGGTGACTTTTTCAATAGTTAGCTCAAAATTTTAAATTGCCCATTATAAGAGAAAACCCATCCCAAAAAAAGCTTGATGAGCAAAGGGACTGAAAATTTGGGTTATATTTCTGGTAATTATTGCTTATTTTAATAGACACGAAAAACCGACGGGCTTTGAAGCGAGGAGTTTGAAGTCCTTACTCCTGCACATTTTTAATGCCGTACATGTTAGCATCCTGACTAACTAATAGAACTAAAGGATAATAACTTAATGGGTGGAAATTTTAAACAAAAAAGGGTACACAAAAAAAATTTTAGAAATAATGGTCAAATGATTTTTTGGGGGCACCTCCAATAGAAAAAAAAATGGCAATTTTTAAAAATAATATCCAATTAAAAAACAAATTTTTTATTAAAGAAATTTTTTTTCCCCCTTAAAACTTTTTTGGGGCGTATTGTAAGGTAATTTACCCCTGGGGAAATTTTAAAACCAAGGGGGATTTTCCCCCAAGGGGTTGGATGCCCCCCAAAGTAAAAAGAGGGATACCCCAAAAAAGAAAACCCCCAAAAGGGGGGGGGGTTGATAAACAAAAGTATTTTTTTTACTCTTTTTTCCTTGGCTAGGATAAAAGGGTTTTTACTTTTTTTTTGCCTTTGGGGGCGGGGCATTTTACATTTTTTTTTTTGGCCCCCCGCGGGGGTTCCCAACCGGTTTTGGTCCGGGAAAAATTTCGGTTTTTAAACCCCTTTGAGAAAAGTGAGCAACATTTTTCTTTTAATATTTTTTGTATGTTTTGGGGCAGAAAAGCCCCGAAAAAAAAAATTTTTTCATTATTTTTAAACCATAAACTTAAAATTTAAAAAAGAGAAATTTTATTTAACTTCTGGTCGGATAAAAAACCTTTTAGCCCCTTTTTTCCCCCTTCGGGAAGGGTTTTCTTTTTTTTATACCATTTTTGATGATTTTTTAAATTCTCTGTTTTTTTTTGACCCCTTTTTTTTAAAAAAGTTTTTTTGTGGAGAGTGGATTTCGAACTAAAAAATAATAAGAAGCAAAAAAAAGTTTTTTGAAGATTTTTTAAGAGTGAAAAAAAATTCCCCTTTACTCCTAATGTTTTTTTTGAATCACGGCCCCAAAAAAAAAAAAAGTTTCGTACCCCCAACAAAAAAATACTTTGGGGCATGATTTTTAAATTTTTTCCCCTGTTTTTTAAAATATTTTTTTTTTTTGTGGGGTTTTTTAGACCATGGGTAATAAAAAATTTTTTTTAAATTTTAAACCCCTTTTTTAATCTTTTTTTTCCCCTCCATTTAAAATAAGCATTTTATAAAAAAAAAAATTTTACCAACCCTTTTTAAAATTGAAGTTTTTCCAAGGAAAATTTTTCCCCAAAACCCTTTTAAAAACCTTTTTAAAAAAGAGTAAATTTTATACTTTTTTTAAAATATTTATGGCCCCTGGTGGTACCCAAAAATTTTTTTAAAAAAGTCAAGGGGAAAACCCCTTTTAAAAAAAAGGTTGGGAACCCCTGGGCAACCGCCTGGGCCCCCTTGGGGGAAAATGGGGAAAACCTGGTAAAAAAATTTTGGGAATCCTTGCTCTTTTTTGGTTTTAAAAGGCCCGGCCCCGTAAAACCCCCCATTAACCCCAAAAAAAAACCCTAAAATTTGAAAAACCCCCTAAGCGTATTAAAAAAGTGTTATAAACTTAAAAAAAATACGAAAAGACAGAGATCTTTTGTTTTTACATTTTTTTTTAAAAAATAGCAAAAACCTTTTTAGCAGTATAAAAATTTTAAAAGTTGTTATTTGTTCAGAATGAAAAAATTGACCCGGTGTAAGTTTTAAAAACCCCCAAAAAAAGGAGAGAATAAAAAAGAAAAAAATAGTTTAAAATTTTTTTCTCCCCCAGAAAAACAATTTTGAAAATTGAAAATTAAAAAAAATTGTGCACGTTAAAATGTTAAACCCCCTTTCTTACCGGTTTTTTTAATGGGGAAAAAAAAACGATCCCCTTTGTGTAGCATTTACGTTTTTTTTCAAGATGGGGACATGGAGATGTGCCCAAAAAATTTTTCCCCCCCAAAAATTGAAAAAGTGGGGCAATTTTAAAACCCCCGTTTTTTTTTTATTTTCCCCTTGTTTTTTTAATTTTACGGGCAACCCCAAGCAAAAGATCCGGGAAAAAACTTTTAGAAAACACTTTTTAATTTTCTAAAAAATTTTATAATCTAGTAATTATAACTTAAAAATTGTAAAAAAAACATTAAAAAATTTCCTAGCATGGGAAAAAAAAAATATAGCAACCCCTTTACAATTTTGTAAACAAATTTGTAAAAAAAAAAAACACAAAATTGTGTTGCACGATTTTAAAAAAAATTTTATATTTTTGAAAAAAAAATTTTAAAAAAGCTAAAAAAAAATACAAATTAAAAAAAAAAATTTTTTTAAAAAACCCCCAGAGATTTTAGTTTTTTTTTCATTACTTTTTTTTTTTACTTAAAATTTTTTTAAAAAGAAAGATTTGGGGTTTTTTTTTTTTTTAAATTTTTTTTTTGAAAAATTAAAACCCCCTTTTTTAATTTTAAGATATTTACTTTTAAAAAATACTATTTTAAAAAAAAAATTTTTTTTTTTGATGGGAAAATTCCTTTTTTTTTTTTACAAACAAATTTTAAAAAAAAATTTTAAAATTTAAAAAAATTTTTGGGGGGCCCCTTTGGGGGGGGGGGGAGTTCTACCAAAACTTTTTAATTTCAGGACAAAAAACTTGTAAAATTTTTTTTTTTCAAACCCCCTTTAAATGATTGAAAAAAATTTTTTGGGGAGGTTTCTAGAATTACGAAATAAAGTTCAGCAAATTTTCTTTGTAAAAAAAAAAAAATTAAGGGGGGAGGCCCCTTTTTTTTTTTTAAAAAAAAAAGGGGATTTTTAAAAAAAAAAACCCCCAAAACCAGCCTTACGGAATAATTTTTTTTTCAAAAAAAACCGAAGTAAAAAAAAAGGTTTTTCCCCTTAAAAAAACTGGATTTAGTTCCCCATCCCTAGTTTTTTGGGGGGGGAAAGGGAAATTTTAAAAAATTTCACGTTTTTTTTTCCGGGCCCCCTTTTTTTGGGGGGGTTGTTGAAACTACTCCATTTTAAAAAAAAAGGGTTTTTTTTTTAACCATTATACTCCACTAAAAACTTATTTAAAAAAAAAAATTTTTAATTAAAATCAAAAAAAAATTTAACCTTAACCCTGGGGGACTAAAAAGGGAAGGGCCCCAAAAAAGCCACGCAAAAAAAATTTTTTTATTTTTTTTTTTTTTTTTTTAAATTTTGGGGGGCTTTTGGGTTTTAAAAGTATAGCAAAAAAAAATGCGGAAAACTAACTGAAATTTTGAGTTTTCTGCAAAAAAATTTTTCATTAATTGAAGAATCACTGTAGCTAAATCCTTTTCCCTTTTTTCCACCACTTTAAAAAAGGGGGACATTTAAATTTTTAAAAACCCGGAAAAACCAAAGTTAGGAAAAGGGGGAAAAAGACAGCAAAAAATTTTAAAAAAAAAAAAAAAAAATTTTTTTTTTAATGGAAAAATTTTTTGAAAAATTTATTATTATTCGTTAAATTTAAAAAACCCCCCAATGAATGTTTTTTTTTTGCTCAAAAATGGTTAGTTTGAGTAAAAAACTAAAAATTTCCCCTTTCTGGACTGTAAAGGGTAAGGAATTTTCTGCATTTTTTTGTCCCCCTAAAATTTTTGGGGTTTTTTCTTTGTTTAAAAATTTTCCTTTTTTGCAATTTATAAAGGGGAAAGGGCCATTTTTTTAGTTTTTAATAAAAAAAATTGAAAAAAAAATTTTTTTTTTAAAAAATTTTACCCCCAAGGGGAATTTTAACTTAAAAAAATTTATTGGTAGTTTTCCCCTGAATCCCCAAAATTTTGGCCCCTTTTTAAAGCCTACCGCCCGGGAAAATTTAACGGATAAATCCCCCCTGAGGGTTTTAAAACTAAAAGGTAAACGAACCCCAATGTTTTTGTCCTTTTTTTTTTGATCTGAAAAAAAAAAAAAATTTTTCCAAAAAGGGTTTTTTTTTAATTTTTTTGGGACTAATTGAGTTTTTGCAACAAGGGCCCCCAAAGTTTTTAGGGAAAGGGGGACCCCCTTTTTTACCTGCCCAGGGAAAAGGAAAAGGAAAAGGGTTTTAGAAAAAAAAGGGGCCCCAAGTCCAAAAAAAGCTTCTTTGTACCCCCAGGGTTTTTTAAAATTTTAAAGGGGTTTTTTAAAATTTTAAAAACATTTTTAATTGGGGGGTTTTTTAGGGAAAATGTTATCTAAAAAAAATTCCCTTTTTTTTTTTTTTTGCACAAAAATTTAAAAAAAAATTTAAAATTTTGTGCTAGGGCTGAAATTTCCCCGCTTTTAATCGAAAATGACAAAAGGGTCCCCTTGGTTCTTTTGAATTTCCCCAAAAGGTTTTTCAAAAAAATTGTTGGGTTTTAAATGATGAAAAAAATGTTTCCCCCTAAGTCCCCCCCTTAGAGGGGGGAAACGAAAAAAAAAAAATTATATATATTTAAATTTTTTTAAAAAAAACTCGTTTTTTAAAAAAAGGTGAAATAGCGGGGTTCACAAAAAAAAAAAAAATTTTTTTTTTTAAAAATTTCATTCAGGTACTTTTTCTTCCACAAAGCCCTACAACTTTCCCCACAGAATTTGGGAAAAATTATTAGTTTTTTTAAAAAAAAAAAAACTGTATTTTTTTTTAAAAAAAATGTGATATTGGCAAATTAAAAATAGCGATTTTTAGCATGCGTTTTTTTTGAGATCCCTGCCTTATGCTATAGCAACATAAGATAGAAAAAGAGCTTCCCAAAAAAAAACTGTGTTTCCCTTTTTTGGGTTTCCCAAAAGTTCTTTACTTTATTAAAGATCTTTAAACCCCCCAAGCAAAAATAACCTTTTCGTTTTCAGTCGTGCAATCGCATCTTTACACTTCGAAGAAAATTTTTAAATTTTGAACTTTAGACGGCCATCCCCTCAGAAGAACGCCTCAGGAAATCTTTTAGCGCAACATGTAGAATCCGGAACCCCTTTGGATATTCGTCTTGGGGAAAAAAACGAAACTCGTTTACTTTTTTCTAATCCCCTAT
Source organism: Oedothorax gibbosus (assembly GCA_019343175.1). Taxonomy (NCBI): domain Eukaryota; kingdom Metazoa; phylum Arthropoda; class Arachnida; order Araneae; family Linyphiidae; genus Oedothorax; species Oedothorax gibbosus. The sequence continues at coordinate 1,114 of JAFNEN010000656.1, read as the reverse complement.
GGGAAATTTTTCTTTCCCCCTATTAAAAGGTTTGGGGTTTTGGGTTGAAACAAAACGACCAGATCCTGATAAGGGGAAATCCCAAGTAAAAAACAAACATTTTTTGGGGCTCCTTCGGAAAAAGTAGGTGGGATTGCCTAATGAGAGTAGGTTAACCGAATGATGATGTAGGATTGCCCGTAATATGGGGTAGGATTGCCGTAATGATGATGTAGGATTGCCATGATGATGTAGGATTGCCCGTAATGATGATGAGGATTGCCCGTAATGATGATGTAGGATTGCCCCCCCCAAAGTGATGTAGGATTGCCCGCAAAAAATGATGTAGGATTGCCCCAATGATGTGGATTTTCCCCTAATGATGATGTAGGGGTTGCCGTAATGATGATGTAGGATTGCCCATAAGATGTATGATTCCCGTAATGATGATGTAGGATTGCCGTAAAAATGAAGGGGCTCGTAATGATGATGTGGATTGCCGTAATGTGAGTAGGTTGCCCGTAATGAGATGTAGGATTGCCCGTAATGATGAAAAGGTTTCCCGTAAGATGGATTTCCCTAAGTTTTTTTGGGGGGATGTTTATTTTGTTTAACCCTTTTATGGGTTCCAATACATTGATCAATCAACACTAGGTCAATGTTGAAATTAAAGTCAAGCTAAAAACAAGTGGGGGCTCACAAAATTTTAAAAAATACTCACAAATTTAGGGTCTACAGCATTAAGAAAATAGAGAATAACTGATAGAAAAAAATAGCATTGGCGACGAGTTGGGTTTTTTTTTTTTTAACTCGTACTAGAGCTACCGAGGGCTATTGGGACGGGGGGGCATAATTTAGAACCACGGGGACCCAACACCACTTTAAGGGGACATCATACGAGCATCGGGTCTTTTGGAGTAATTTAACGTTCACTCCCTCTAAAGGGGGTAGTTTACGTCGGACTTTCTGGCTGCAAAGACCTTGATAGGTTTTCAAAATTTCTTTGGAAAAATTTCCCTTCCCCCGGGGCCTTTGGGATGCAAGCAAGGCCTTTCCCACGGGCTCCCAGCCGTGCTATCAGAGGATTAATACTAAAAGAACCTTTGAAGCAGAAGTTTCAGTTTAAATTTTTTAG